>CAKAJI010000594.1:38850-85071 GCA_916610255.1 Lasioglossum lativentre
CAATGATATACTGCATATTACGCTACATTATAAGGTATTTTCAATGATACACTGCATATTACGTTATATTATAAGGTATTTTCAATGATACACTGCATATTACGTTATATTACAAGGTATTTTCAATGATACACTGCATATTACGTTATATTGTAAGGTATTTTCAATGATACACTGCATATCACGTTATATTATAAGGTATTTTCAATGATACACTGCATATTACGTTATATTATAAGGTATTTTCAATGATACACTGCATATTACGTTATATTAGAAGGTATTTTCAATGATACACTGCATATTACGTTATATCGTAAGGTATTTTCAATGATACATTGCATATTACGTTATATTATATGGTATTTCAATGATACACTGCATATTACGTTATATTACATGGTATTTTCAATGATACACTGCATATTACGTTATATTATAAGGTATTTTCAATGATACACTGCATATTACGTTCTATTATAAGGTATTTTCAATGATAAACTACGATATATTAGAAGGCATTTTCAATGATACACTGCATATTACGTTATATTGTAAGGTATTTTCAATGATACACTGCATATTACGTTATATTATAAGGTATTTTCAATGATACACTGCATATTACGCTATATTATAAGGTATTTTCAAAGATATACTGCACATTACGCTACATTATAAGGTATTTTCAATGATACACTGCATATTACGTTATATTATAAGGTATTTTCAATGATACACTGCATGTTACGTTATATTATAAGGTATTTTCAATGATACACTGCATATTACGCTATATTATAAGGTATTTTCAAAGATATACTGCACATTACGCTACATTATAAGGTATTTTCAATGATACACTGCATATTACGTTATATTATAAGGTATTTTCAATGATACACTGCATGTTACGTTATATTATAAAGGTATTTTCAATGATACACTGCATATTACGTAATATTACAAGGTATTTTCAATGATACACTGCATATTACGATATGATATAAGGTATTTTCAATGATACACTGCATATTACGTTATATCGTATGGTATTTTCAATGATACACTGCATATTACGTTATATTATAAGGTATTTTCAATGATAAACTACGATATATTAGAAGGTTTTTTCAATGCTACACTGCATATTACGCTATATTATAAGGTATTTTCAATGATATACTGCATATTACGCTACATTATAAGGTATTTTCAATGATACACTGCATATTACGTTATATTATAAGGTATTTTCAATGATACACTGCATATTACGTTATATTATAAGGTATTTTCAATGATACACTGCATATTACGTTATATTACAAGGTATTTTCAAAGATACACTGCATATTACGTTATATTGTAAGGTATTTTCAATGATACACTGCATATTACGTTATATTATAAGGTATTTTCAATGATACACTGCATATTACGCTATATTATAAGGTATTTTCAAAGATATACTGCACATTACGCTACATTATAAGGTATTTTCAATGATACACTGCATATTACGTTATATTATAAGGTATTTTCAATGATACACTGCATATTACGTAATATTACAAGGTATTTTCAATGATACACTGCATATTACTATATGATATAAGGTATTTTCAATGATACACTGCATATTACGTTATATCGTAAGGTATTTTCAATGATACACTGCATATTACGTTATATTATAAGGTATTTTCAATGATAAACTACGATATATTAGAAGGTATTTTCAATGATACACTACATATTACGTTATATTATAAGGTATTTTCAATGATACACTGCATATTACGCTATATTATAAGGTATTTTCAATGATATACTGCATATTACGCTACATTATAAGGTATTTTCAATGATACACTGCATATTACGTTATATTATAAGGTATTTTCAATGATACACTGCATATTACGTTATATTACAAGGTATTTTCAATGATACACTGCATATTACGTTATATTGTAAGGTATTTTCAATGATACACTGCATATCACGTTATATTATAAGGTATTTTCAATGATACACTGCATATTACGTTATATTATAAGGTATTTTCAATGATACACTGCATATTACGTATATTAGAAGGTATTTTCAATGATACACTGCATATTACGTTATATCGTAAGGTATTTTCAATGATACACTGCATATTACGTTATATTATGTATTTTCAATGATACACTGCATATTACGTTATATTACATGGTATTTTCAATGATACACTGCATATTACGTTATATTATAAGGTATTTTCAATGATACACTGCATATTACGTTCTATTATAAGGTATTTTTCAATGATAAACTACGATATATTAGAAGGCATTTTCAATGATACACTGCATATTACGTTATATTAGAAGGTATTTTCAATGATAACAACTGCATATTACGTTATATTATAATGTATTTTCAATGATACACTGCATATTACGTTATATTATAATGTATTTTCAATGATACACTGCATATTACGTTATATTATAAGGTATTTTCAATGATACACTGCATATTACGTTATATTATAAGGTATTTTCTATGATACACTGCATATTAGGATATGTTATAAGGTATTTTCAATGATAAACTACGATATATTAGAAGGTATTTTCAATGATACACTGCATATTACGTTATATTATAAGGTATTTCAATGATAAACTACGATATATTAGAAGGTATTTTCAATGATACACTGCATATTACGTTTATTATAAGGTATTTTCAATGATACACTGCATATTACGTTATATTATAAGGTATTTTCAATGATACACTGCATATTTTACGTTATATTACAAGGTATTTTCAATGATACACTGCATATTACGTTATATTGTAAGGTATTTTCAATGATACACTGCATATTACGTTATATTATAAGGTATTTTCAATGATACACTGCATATTACGCTATATTATAAGGTATTTTCAAAGATATACTGCACATTACGCTACATTATAAGGTATTTTCAATGATACACTGCATATTACGTTATATTATAAGGTATTTTCAATGATACACTGCATGTTACGTTATATTATAAGGTATTTTCAATGATACACTGCATATTACGTAATATTCAAGGTATTTTCAATGATACACTGCATATTACGATATGATATAAGGTATTTCAATGATACACTGCATATTACGTTATATCGTAAGGTATTTTCAATGATACCACTGCATATTACGTTATATTAAAGGTATTTTCAATGATAAAACTACGATATATTAGAAGGTTTTTTCAATGATACACTGCATATTACGCTATATTATAAGGTATTTTCAATGATACACTGGCATATTACGCTACATTATAAGGTATTTTCAATGATACACTGCATATTACGTGTTATATTATAAGGTATTTTCAATGATACACTGCATGTTACGTTATATTATAAGGTATTTTCAATGATACACTGCATATTACGTAATATTACAAGGTATTTTCAATGATACACTGCATATTACGTTATATTATAAGGTATTTTCAATGATACACTGCATATTACGCTATATTATAAGGTATTTTCAAAGATATACTGCACATTACGCTACATTATAAGGTATTTTCAATGATACACTGCATATTACGTTATATTATAAGGTATTTTCAATGATACACTGCATATTACGTTATATTACAAGGTATTTTCAATGATACACTGCATATTACGTTATATCGTAAGGTATTTTCAATGATACACTGCATATTACGTTATATTATAAGGTATTTTCAATGATACACAGCATATTACGTTATATTATAAGGTATTTTCAATGATACACTGCATATTACGTTATATTATAAGGTATTTTCAATGATACACTGCATATTACGTTGTATTATAGGTATTTTCAATGATACACTGGATATTACGTTATATTATAAGGTATTTTCAATGATACACTGCATATTACATTATTTTATAAGGTATTTTCATGATACACTGATTACATTATTTCATAAGATATTTTCAATGATACACTGCATATTACATTACATTATAAGGTATTTTCAACGATACACTGCATATTACAATATATTATAAGGTATTTTCAATGATACACTGCATATTACATTACATTATATGGTATTTTTAACAATACACGGCATATTACATTACATTATAAGATATTTTCAATGATACACTGCATATTACATTATATTATAAGGTATTTTCAATGATACACTGCATATTACGTTATATTATAAGGTATTTCCAATGATACAGTGCATATTACATTACATTATAGGTATTTTCAATGATACACTGCATATTACATTATTTTATAAGGTATTTTCAATGATACACTGCATATTACGATATATTATAAGGTATTTTCTATGATTCACTGCATATTACATTACATTATAATGTATTTTCAATGATACACTGCATATTGCGTAATATTATAAGGTATTTTCAATGATACACTGCTTATTACGTTATATTATAAGGTATTTCCAATGATACAGTGCATATTACATTACATTATAAGGTATTTTCAATGATACACTGCATATTACATTATTTATAAGGTATTTTCAATGATACACTGCATATTACGTTATATTATAAGGTATAATCAATGATACACTGCATATTATTTTATATTATAAGGTATTTTCAATGAGACACTGCATATTACGTTATATTATAAGGTATTTTCAACGATACACTGCATATTACATTACATTATAAGGTATTTTCAATGATAACAGCATATTGCGTAATATTATAAGGTATATTCAATGATACACTGCATATTACATTACATTATAAGGTATTTTCAATGATACACTGCATATTGCGTAATATTATAAGGTATTTTCAATGATAGACTGCTTATTACATTATATTATATGGTATTTTCAATGATACAATGCATATTGCGTAATATTATAAGGTATTTTCAATGAGAGACTGCTTATTACGTTTTATTATAAAGTATTTTCAATGATAGACTGCACATTACGTTATATTATAAAGTATTTTCAATGAATCACTGCATATTATTATATATTATAAAATATTTTCAATGATACACTGCATATTACGTTATATTATAAGGTATTTTCAATGATACACTGCATATTACGCTATATTATAAGGTATTTTCAAAGATATACTGCACATTACGCTACATTATAAGGTATTTTCAATGATACACTGCATATTACGTTATATTATAAGGTATTTTCAATGATACACTGCATATTACGTTATATTATAAGGTATTTTCAATGATACACTGCATATTACGCTATATTATAAGGTATTTTCAAAGATATACTGCACATACGCTACATTATAAGGTATTTTCAATGATACACTGCATATTACGTTATATTATAAGGTATTTTCAATGATACACTGCATATTACGTTATATTATAAGGTATTTTCAATGATACACTGCATATTACGTAATATTACAAGGTATTTTCAATGATACACTGCATATTACGATATGATATAAGGTATTTTCAATGATACACTGCATATTACGTTATATCGTAAGGTATTTTCAATGATACACTGCATATTACGTTATATTATAAGGTATTTTCAATGATAAACTACGATATATTAGAAGGTTTTTTCAATGATACACTGCATATTACGCTATATTATAAGGTATTTTCAATGATATACTGCATATTACGCTACATTATAAGGTATTTTCAATGATACACTGCATATTACGTTATATTATAAGGTATTTTCAATGATACACTGCATATTACGTTATATTATAAGGTATTTTCAATGATACACTGCATATTACGTTATATTACAAGGTATTTTCAATGATACACTGCATATTACGTTATATTGTAAGGTATTTTCAATGATACACTGCATATTACGTTATATTATAAGGTATTTTCAATGATACACTGCATATTACGCTATATTATAAGGTATTTTCAAAGATATACTGCACATTACGCTACATTATAAGGTATTTTCAATGATACACTGCATATTTGTTATATTATAAGGTATTTTCAATGATAAACTACGATATATTAGAAGGTATTTTCAATGATACACTACATATTACGTTATATTATAAGGTATTTTCAATGATACACTGCATATTACGCTATATTATAAGGTATTTGCAATGATATACTGCATATTACGCTATATTATAAGGTATTTCCAATGATACACTGCATATTACGTTATATTATAAGGTATTTTCAATGATATACTGCATATTACGCTACATTATAAGGTATTTTCAATGATACACTGCATATTACGTTATATTATAAGGTATTTTCAATGATACACTGCATATTACGTTATATTACAAGGTATTTTCAATGATACACTGCATATTACGTTATATTGTAAGGTATTTTCAATGATACACTGCATATTACGTTATATTATAAGGTATTTTCAATGATACACTGCATATTACGTTATATTAGAAGGTATTTTCAATGATACACTGCATATTACGTTATATTATAAGGTATTTTCAATGGTACACTGCATATTACGTTATATTACAAGGTATTTTCAATGATACACTGCATATTACGATATGATATAAGGTATTTTCAATGATAAACTACGATATATTAGAAGGTATTTTCAATGATACACTACATATTACGTTATATTATAAGGTATTTTCAATGATACACTGCATATTACGTTATATTATAAGGTATTTTCAATGATACACTGCATATTACGTTATATTACAAGGTATTTTCAATGATACACTGCATATTACGTTATATTGTAAGGTATTTTCAATGATACACTGCATATTACGTTATATTATAAGGTATTTTCAATGATACACTGCATATTACGCTATATTATAAGGTATTTTCAAAGATATACTGCACATTACGCTACATTATAAGGTATTTTCAATGATACACTGCATATTACGTTATATTATAAGGTATTTTCAATGATACACTGCATATTACGTTATATTATAAGGTATTTTCAATGATACACTGCATATTACGCTATATTATAAGGTATTTTCAAAGATATACTGCACATTACGCTACATTATAAGGTATTTTCAATGATACACTGCATATTACGTTATATTATAAGGTATTTTCAATGATACACTGCATGTTACGTTATATTATAAGGTATTTTCAATGATACACTGCATATTACGTAATATTACAAGGTATTTTCAATGATACACTGCATATTACGATATGATATAAGGTATTTTCAATGATACACTGCATATTACGTTATATCGTATGGTATTTTCAATGATACACTGCATATTACGTTATATTATAAGGTATTTTCAATGATAAACTACGATATATTAGAAGGTTTTTTCAATGATACACTGCATATTACGCTATATTATAAGGTATTTTCAATGATATACTGCATATTACGCTACATTATAAGGTATTTTCAATGATACACTGCATATTACGTTATATTATAAGGTATTTTCAATGATACACTGCATATTACGTTATATTATAAGGTATTTTCAATGATACACTGCATATTACGTTATATTACAAGGTATTTTCAAAGATACACTGCATATTACGTTATATTGTAAGGTATTTTCAATGATACACTGCATATTACGTTATATTATAAGGTATTTTCAATGATACACTGCATATTACGCTATATTATAAGGTATTTTCAAAGATATACTGCACATTACGCTACATTATAAGGTATTTTCAATGATACACTGCATATAACGTTATATTATAAGGTATTTTCAATGATACACTGCATATTACGTAATATTATAAGGTATTTTCAATGATACACTGCATATTACTATATGATATAAGGTATTTTCAATGATACACTGCATATTACGTTATATCGTAAGGTATTTTCAATGATACACTGCATATTACGTTATATTATAAGGTATTTTCAATGATAAACTACGATATATTAGAAGGTATTTTCAATGATACACTACATATTACGTTATATTATAAGGTATTTTCAATGATACACTGCATATTACGCTATATTATAAGGTATTTTCAATGATATACTGCATATTACGCTACATTATAAGGTATTTTCAATGATACACTGCATATTACGTTATATTATAAGGTATTTTCAATGATACACTGCATATTACGTTATATTACAAGGTATTTTCAATGATACACTGCATATTACGTTATATTGTAAGGTATTTTCAATGATACACTGCATATCACGTTATATTATAAGGTATTTTCAATGATACACTGCATATTACGTTATATTATAAGGTATTTTCAATGATACACTGCATATTACGTTATATTAGAAGGTATTTTCAATGATACACTGCATATTACGTTATATCGTAAGGTATTTTCAATGATACATTGCATATTACGTTATATTATAAGGTATTTTCAATGATACACTGCATATTACGTTATATTACATGGTATTTTCAATGATACACTGCATATTACGTTATATTATAAGGTATTTTCAATGATACACTGCATATTACGTTCTATTATAAGGTATTTTCAATGATAAACTACGATATATTAGAAGGCATTTTCAATGATACACTGCATATTACGTTATATTAGAAGGTATTTTCAATGATACACTGCATATTACGTTATATTATAATGTATTTTCAATGATACACTGCATATTACGTTATATTATAATGTATTTTCAATGATACACTGCATATTACGTTATATTATAAGGTATTTTCAATGATACACTGCATATTACGTTATATTATAAGGTATTTTCTATGATACACTGCATATTAGGATATGTTATAAGGTATTTTCAATGATAAACTACGATATATTAGAAGGTATTTTCAATGATACACTGCATATTACGTTATATTATAAGGTATTTTCAATGATAAACTACGATATATTAGAAGGTATTTTCAATGATACACTACATATTACGTTATATTATAAGGTATTTTCAATGATACACTGCATATTACGTTATATTATAAGGTATTTTCAATGATACACTGCATATTACGTTATATTACAAGGTATTTTCAATGATACACTGCATATTACGTTATATTGTAAGGTATTTTCAATGATACACTGCATATTACGTTATATTATAAGGTATTTTCAATGATACACTGCATATTACGCTATATTATAAGGTATTTTCAAAGATATACTGCACATTACGCTACATTATAAGGTATTTTCAATGATACACTGCATATTACGTTATATTATAAGGTATTTTCAATGATACACTGCATGTTACGTTATATTATAAGGTATTTTCAATGATACACTGCATATTACGTAATATTACAAGGTATTTTCAATGATACACTGCATATTACGATATGATATAAGGTATTTTCAATGATACACTGCATATTACGTTATATCGTAAGGTATTTTCAATGATACACTGCATATTACGTTATATTATAAGGTATTTTCAATGATAAACTACGATATATTAGAAGGTTTTTTCAATGATACACTGCATATTACGCTATATTATAAGGTATTTTCAATGATACACTGCATATTACGCTACATTATAAGGTATTTTCAATGATACACTGCATATTACGTTATATTATAAGGTATTTTCAATGATACACTGCATGTTACGTTATATTATAAGGTATTTTCAATGATACACTGCATATTACGTAATATTACAAGGTATTTTCAATGATACACAGCATATTACGTTATATTATAAGGTATTTTCAATGATACACTGCATATTACGCTATATTATAAGGTATTTTCAAAGATATACTGCACATTACGCTACATTATAAGGTATTTTCAATGATACACTGCATATTACGTTATATTATAAGGTATTTTCAATGATACACTGCATATTACGTTATATTACAAGGTATTTTCAATGATACACTGCATATTACGTTATATCGTAAGGTATTTTCAATGATACACTGCATATTACGTTATATTATAAGGTATTTTCAATGATACACTGCATATTACGTTATATTATAAGGTATTTTCAATGATACACTGCATATTACGTTATATTATAAGGTATTTTCAATGATACACTGCATATTACGTTGTATTATAAGGTATTTTCAATGATACACTGGATATTACGGTATATTATAAGGTATTTTCAATGATACACTGCATATTACATTATTTTATAAGGTATTTTCAATGATACACTGATTACATTATTTCATAAGATATTTTCAATGATACACTGCATATTACATTACATTATAAGGTATTTTCAACGATACACTGCATATTACAATATATTATAAGGTATTTTCAATGATACACTGCATATTACATTACATTATATGGTATTTTTAACAATACACGGCATATTACATTACATTATAAGATATTTTCAATGATACACTGCATATTACATTATATTATAAGGTATTTTCAATGATACACTGCTTATTACGTTATATTATAAGGTATTTCGAATGATACAGTGCATATTACATTACATTATAAGGTATTTTCAATGATACACTGCATATTACATTATTTTATAAGGTATTTTCAATGATACACTGCATATTACGATATATTATAAGGTATTTTCTATGATTCACTGCATATTACATTACATTATAATGTATTTTCAATGATACACTGCATATTGCGTAATATTATAAGGTATTTTCAATGATACACTGCTTATTACGTTATATTATAAGGTATTTCCAATGATACAGTGCATATTACATTACATTATAAGGTATTTTCAATGATACACTGCATATTACATTATTTTATAAGGTATTTTCAATGATACACTGCATATTACGTTATATTATAAGGTATAATCAATGATACACTGCATATTATTTTATATTATAAGGTATTTTCAATGAGACACTGCATATTACGTTATATTAAAAGGTATTTTCAAAGATACACTGCATATTACATTACATTATAAGGTATTTTCAATGATAAACAGCATATTGCGTAATATTATAAGGTATATTCAATGATACACTGCATATTACATTACATTATAAGGTATTTTCAATGATACACTGCATATTGCGTAATATTATAAGGTATTTTCAATGATAGACTGCTTATTACATTATATATTATGGTATTTTCAATGATACAATGCATATTGCGTAATATTATAAGGTATTTTCAATGAGAGACTGCTTATTACGTTTTATTATAAAGTATTTTCAATGATAGACTGCACATTACGTTATATTATAAAGTATTTTCAATGAATCACTGCATATTATTATATATTATAAAATATTTTCAATGATAGACTGCATATTACGTTATATTACTAGGTATTTTCAATGATAGACTACATATTACGCTACATTATAAGGTATTTTGAATAATACACTGCATATTACATTACATTATAAGCTATTTTTAACAATACACTGCATATTACATTACATTATAAGATATTGTCAATGATACACTGCATATTACGTTATATTAGAAGGTATTTTCAATGATACACTTCATATTATGTTATATTATAAGGTATTTTCAATGATAGACTGCATATTATGTTGTATTATAAGGTATTTTCAATGATACACTGGTTATTACTTTATATTATAAGGTATTTTCAACGATACACTGCATATTACATTACATTATAAGGTATTTTCAATGATAAACAGCATATTGCGTAATATTATAAGGTATATTCAATGATACACTGCATATTATTTTATATTATAAGGTATTTTCAATGATACACTGCATATAACATTACATTATAAGGTATTTTCAATGATACACTGCATATTGCGTAATATTATAAGGTATTTTCAATGATACACTGCATATTACGTTATATTATAAGGTATTTTCAATGATACACTGCATGTTACGTTATATTATAAGGTATTTTCAATGATACACTGCATATTACGTAATATTACAAGGTATTTTCAATGATACACTGCATATTACGTTATATTATAAGGTATTTTCAATGATACACTGCATATTACGCTATATTATAAGGTTTTTTCAATGATACACTGCATATTACGCTATATTATAAGGTATTTTCAATGATATACTGCATATTACGCTACATTATAAGGTATTTTCAATGATACACTGCATATTACGTTATATTATAAGGTATTTTCAATGATACACTGCATATTACGTTATATTATAAGGTATTTTCAATGATACACTGCATATTACGTTATATTACAAGGTATTTTCAATGATACACTGCATATTACGTTATATTGTAAGGTATTTTCAATGATACACTGCATATTACGTTATATTATAAGGTATTTTCAATGATACACTGCATATTACGCTATATTATAAGGTATTTTCAAAGATATACTGCACATTACGCTACATTATAAGGTATTTTCAATGATACACTGCATATTACGTTATATTATAAGGTATTTTCAATGATACACTGCATATTACGTTATATTACAAGGTATTTTCAATGATACACTGCATATTACGTTATATTACAAGGTATTTTCAATGATACACTGCATATTACGTTATATTATAAGGTATTTTCAATGATACACTGCATATTACGTTATATTATAAGGTATTTTCAATGATACACTGCATATTACGTTATATTATAAGGTATTTTCAATGATACACTGCATATTACGTTATATTTGAAGGTATTTTCAATGATACACTGCATATTACGTTATATTATAAGGTATTTTCAATGATACACTGCATATTACGTAATATTACAAGGTATTTTCAATGATACACTGCATATTACGTTATATTATAAGGTATTTTCAATGATACACTGCATATTACGCTATATTATAAGGTTTTTTCAATGATACACTGCATATTACGCTATATTATAAGGTATTTTCAATGATATACTGCATATTACGCTACATTATAAGGTATTTTCAATGATACACTGCATATTACGTTATATTATAAGGTATTTTCAATGATACACTGCATATTACGTTATATTATAAGGTATTTTCAATGATACACTGCATATTACGTTATATTACAAGGTATTTTCAATGATACACTGCATATTACGTTATATTGTAAGGTATTTTCAATGATACACTGCATATTACGTTATATTATAAGGTATTTTCAATGATACACTGCATCTTACGCTATATTATAAGGTATTTTCAAAGATATACTGCACATTACGCTACATTATAAGGTATTTTCAATGATACACTGCATATTACGTTATATTATAAGGTATTTTCAATGATACACTGCATATTACGTTATATTACAAGGTATTTTCAATGATACACTGCATATTACGTTATATCGTAAGGTATTTTCAATGATACACTGCATATTACGTTATATTATAAGGTATTTTCAATGATACACAGCATATTACGTTATATTATAAGGTATTTTCAATGATACACTGCATATTACGTTATATTATAAGGTATTTTCAATGATACACTGCATATTACGTTATATTATAAGGTATTTTCAATGATACACTGCATATTACGTTATATTAGAAGGTATTTTCAATGATACACTGCATATTACGTTATATTATAAGGTATTTTCAATGGTACACTGCATATTACGTTATATTACAAGGTATTTTCAATGATACACTGCATATTACGATATGATATAAGGTATTTTCAATGATAAACTACGATATATTAGAAGGTATTTTCAATGATACACTGCATATTACGTTATATTATAAGGTATTTTCAATGATACACTGCATATTACGTTATATTACAAGGTATTTTCAATGATACACTGCATATTACGTTATATTGTAAGGTATTTTCAATGATACACTGCATATTACGTTATATTATAAGGTATTTTCAATGATACACTGCATATTACGCTATATTATAAGGTATTTTCAAAGATATACTGCACATTACGCTACATTATAAGGTATTTTCAATGATACACTGCATATTACGTTATATTATAAGGTATTTTCAATGATACACTGCATGTTACGTTATATTATAAGGTATTTTCAATGATACACTGCATATTACGCTATATTATAAGGTATTTTCAAAGATATACTGCACATTACGCTACATTATAAGGTATTTTCAATGATACACTGCATATTACGTTATATTATAAGGTATTTTCAATGATACACTGCATGTTACGTTATATTATAAGGTATTTTCAATGATACACTGCATATTACGTAATATTACAAGGTATTTTCAATGATACACTGCATATTACGATATGATATAAGATATTTTCAATGATACACTGCATATTACGTTATATCGTAAGGTATTTTCAATGATACACTGCATATTACGTTATATTATAAGGTATTTTCAATGATAAACTACGATATATTAGAAGGTTTTTTCAATGATACACTGCATATTACGCTATATTATAAGGTATTTTCAATGATATACTGCATATTACGCTACATTATAAGGTATTTTCAATGATACACTGCATATTACGTTATATTATAAGGTATTTTCAATGATACACTGCATATTACGTTATATTATAAGGTATTTTCAATGATACACTGCATATTACGTTATATTACAAGGTATTTTCAATGATACACTGCATATTACGTTATATTGTAAGGTATTTTCAATGATACACTGCATATTACGTTATATTATAAGGTATTTTCAATGATACACTGCATATTACGCTATATTATAAGGTATTTTCAAAGATATACTGCACATTACGCTACATTATAAGGTATTTTCAATGATACACTGCATATTTGTTATATTATAAGGTATTTTCAATGATAAACTACGATATATTAGAAGGTATTTTCAATGATACACTACATATTACGTTATATTATAAGGTATTTTCAATGATACACTGCATATTACGCTATATTATAAGGTATTTGCAATGATATACTGCATATTACGCTATATTATAAGGTATTTCCAATGATACACTGCATATTACGTTATATTATAAGGTATTTTCAATGATATACTGCATATTACGCTACATTATAAGGTATTTTCAATGATACACTGCATATTACGTTATATTATAAGGTATTTTCAATGATACACTGCATATTACGTTATATTACAAGGTATTTCAATGATACACTGCATATTACGTTATATTGTAAGGTATTTTCAATGATACACTGCATATTACGTTATATTATAAGGTATTTTCAATGATACACTGCATATTACGTTATATTAGAAGGTATTTTCAATGATACACTGCATATTACGTTATATTATAAGGTATTTTCAATGGTACACTGCATATTACGTTATATTACAAGGTATTTTCAATGATACACTGCATATTACGATATGATATAAGGTATTTTCAATGATAAACTACGATATATTAGAAGGTATTTTCAATGATACACTACATATTACGTTATATTATAAGGTATTTTCAATGATACACTGCATATTACGTTATATTATAAGGTATTTTCAATGATACACTGCATATTACGTTATATTACAAGGTATTTTCAATGATACACTGCATATTACGTTATATTGTAAGGTATTTTCAATGATACACTGCATATTACGTTATATTATAAGGTATTTTCAATGATACACTGCATATTACGCTATATTATAAGGTATTTTCAAAGATATACTGCACATTACGCTACATTATAAGGTATTTTCAATGATACACTGCATATTACGTTATATTATAAGGTATTTTCAATGATACACTGCATATTACGTTATATTATAAGGTATTTTCAATGATACACTGCATATTACGCTATATTATAAGGTATTTTCAAAGATATACTGCACATTACGCTACATTATAAGGTATTTTCAATGATACACTGCATATTACGTTATATTATAAGGTATTTTCAATGATACACTGCATGTTACGTTATATTATAAGGTATTTTCAATGATACACTGCATATTACGTAATATTACAAGGTATTTTCAATGATACACTGCATATTACGATATGATATAAGGTATTTTCAATGATACACTGCATATTACGTTATATCGTATGGTATTTTCAATGATACACTGCATATTACGTTATATTATAAGGTATTTTCAATGATAAACTACGATATATTAGAAGGTTTTTTCAATGATACACTGCATATTACGCTATATTATAAGGTATTTTCAATGATATACTGCATATTACGCTACATTATAAGGTATTTTCAATGATACACTGCATATTACGTTATATTATAAGGTATTTTCAATGATACACTGCATATTACGTTATATTATAAGGTATTTTCAATGATACACTGCATATTACGTTATATTACAAGGTATTTTCAAAGATACACTGCATATTACGTTATATTGTAAGGTATTTTCAATGATACACTGCATATTACGTTATATTATAAGGTATTTTCAATGATACACTGCATATTACGCTATATTATAAGGTATTTTCAAAGATATACTGCACATTACGCTACATTATAAGGTATTTTCAATGATACACTGCATATAACGTTATATTATAAGGTATTTTCAATGATACACTGCATATTACGTAATATTACAAGGTATTTTCAATGATACACTGCATATTACTATATGATATAAGGTATTTTCAATGATACACTGCATATTACGTTATATCGTAAGGTATTTTCAATGATACACTGCATATTACGTTATATTATAAGGTATTTTCAATGATAAACTACGATATATTAGAAGGTATTTTCAATGATACACTACATATTACGTTATATTATAAGGTATTTTCAATGATACACTGCATATTACGCTATATTATAAGGTATTTTCAATGATATACTGCATATTACGCTACATTATAAGGTATTTTCAATGATACACTGCATATTACGTTATATTATAAGGTATTTTCAATGATACACTGCATATTACGTTATATTACAAGGTATTTTCAATGATATACTGCATATTACGCTACATTATAAGGTATTTTCAATGATACACTGCATATAACGTTATATTAGAAGGTATTTTCAATGATACACTGCATATTACGTTATATTATAATGTATTTTCAATGATACACTGCATATTACGTTATATTATAATGTATTTTCAATGATACACTGCATATTACGTTATATTATAAGGTATTTTCAATGATACACTGCATATTACGTTATATTATAAGGTATTTTCTATGATACACTGCATATTAGGATATGTTATAAGGTATTTTCAATGATAAACTACGATATATTAGAAGGTATTTTCAATGATACACTGCATATTACGTTATATTATAAGGTATTTTCAATGATAAACTACGATATATTAGAAGGTATTTTCAATGATACACTACATATTACGTTATATTATAAGGTATTTTCAATGATACACTGCATATTACGTTATATTATAAGGTATTTTCAATGATACACTGCATATTACGTTATATTACAAGGTATTTTCAATGATACACTGCATATTACGTTATATTGTAAGGTATTTTCAATGATACACTGCATATTACGTTATATTATAAGGTATTTTCAATGATACACTGCATATTACGCTATATTATAAGGTATTTTCAAAGATATACTGCACATTACGCTACATTATAAGGTATTTTCAATGATACACTGCATATTACGTTATATTATAAGGTATTTTCAATGATACACTGCATGTTACGTTATATTATAAGGTATTTTCAATGATACACTGCATATTACGTAATATTACAAGGTATTTTCAATGATACACTGCATATTACGATATGATATAAGGTATTTTCAATGATACACTGCATATTACGTTATATCGTAAGGTATTTTCAATGATACACTGCATATTACGTTATATTATAAGGTATTTTCAATGATAAACTACGATATATTAGAAGGTTTTTTCAATGATACACTGCATATTACGCTATATTATAAGGTATTTTCAATGATACACTGCATATTACGCTACATTATAAGGTATTTTCAATGATACACTGCATATTACGTTATATTATAAGGTATTTTCAATGATACACTGCATGTTACGTTATATTATAAGTTATTTTCAATGATACACTGCATATTACGTAATATTACAAGGTATTTTCAATGATACACAGCATATTACGTTATATTATAAGGTATTTTCAATGATACACTGCATATTACGCTATATTATAAGGTATTTTCAAAGATATACTGCACATTACGCTACATTATAAGGTATTTTCAATGATACACTGCATATTACGTTATATTATAAGGTATTTTCAATGATACACTGCATATTACGTTATATTACAAGGTATTTTCAATGATACACTGCATATTACGTTATATCGTAAGGTATTTTCAATGATACACTGCATATTACGTTATATTATAAGGTATTTTCAATGATACACAGCATATTACGTTATATTATAAGGTATTTTCAATGATACACTGCATATTACGTTATATTATAAGGTATTTTCAATGATACACTGCATATTACGTTGTATTATAAGGTATTTTCAATGATACACTGGATATTACGGTATATTATAAGGTATTTTCAATGATACACTGCATATTACATTATTTTATAAGGTATTTTCAATGATACACTGATTACATTATTTCATAAGATATTTTCAATGATACACTGCATATTACATTACATTATAAGGTATTTTCAACGATACACTGCATATTACAATATATTATAAGGTATTTTCAACGATACACTGCATATTACATTACATTATATGTTATTTTTAACAATACACGGCATATTACATTACATTATAAGATATTTTCAATGATACACTGCATATTACATTATATTATAAGGTATTTTCAATGATACACTGCTTATTACGTTATATTATAAGGTATTTCGAATGATACAGTGCATATTACATTACATTATAAGGTATTTTCAATGATACACTGCATATTACATTATTTTATAAGGTATTTTCAATGATACACTGCATATTACGATATATTATAAGGTATTTTCTATGATTCACTGCATATTACATTACATTATAATGTATTTTCAATGATACACTGCATATTGCGTAATATTATAAGGTATTTTCAATGATACACTGCTTATTACGTTATATTATACGGTATTTCCAATGATACAGTGCATATTACATTACATTATAAGGTATTTTCAATGATACACTGCATATTACATTATTTTATAAGGTATTTTCAATGATACACTTCATATTACGTTATATTATAAGGTATAATCAATGATACACTGCATATTATTTTATATTATAAGGTATTTTCAATGAGACACTGCATATTACGTTATATTAAAAGGTATTTTCAAAGATACACTGGATATTACATTACATTATAAGGTATTTTCAATGATAAACAGCATATTGCGTAATATTATAAGGTATATTCAATGATACACTGCATATTACATTACATTATAAGGTATTTTCAATGATACACTGCATATTGCGTAATATTATAAGGTATTTTCAATGATAGACTGCTTATTACATTATATTATATGGTATTTTCAATGATACAATGCATATTGCGTAATATTATAAGGTATTTTCAATGAGAGACTGCTTATTACGTTTTATTATAAAGTATTTTCAATGATAGACTGCACATTACGTTATATTATAAAGTATTTTCAATGAATCACTGCATATTATTATATATTATAAAATATTTTCAATGATAGACTGCATATTACGTTATATTACTAGGTATTTTCAATGATAGACTATATATTACGCTACATTATAAGGTATTTTGAATAATACACTGCATATTACATTACATTATAAGCTATTTTTAACAATACACTGCATATTACATTACATTATAAGATATTGTCAATGATACACTGCATATTACGTTATATTAGAAGGTATTTTCAATGATACACTTCATATTATGTTATATTATAAGGTATTTTCAATGATAGACTGCATATTATGTTGTATTATAAGGTATTTTCAATGAATACACACTGGTTATTACTTTTATATTATAAGGTATTTTCAACGATACACTGCATATTACATTACATTATAAGGTATTTTCAATGATAAACAGCATATTGCGTAATATTATAAGGTATATTCAATGATACACTGCATATTATATTATATTATAAGGTATTTTCAATGATACACTGCATATAACATTACATTATAAGGTATTTTCAATGATACACTGCATATTGCGTAATATTATAAGGTATTTTCAATGAGAGACTGCTTATTACGTTTTATTATAAAGTATTTTCATTGATAGACTGCATATTACGTTGTATTAGAAGGTATTTTCAATGATACACTTCATATTACGTTATATTATAAGGTATTTTCAATGATAGACTGCATATTACGTTATATTATCAGGTATTTTCAATGATACACTGCATATTACGTTATATTATAAAGTATTTTCAATGAATCACTGCATATTATTATATATTATAAAATATTTTCAATGATAGACTGCATATTACGTTATATTACTAGGTATTTTCAATGATAGACTACATATTACGCTATATTATAAGGTATTTTCAATGATACACTGCATATTACATACATTATATGGTATTTTTAACACTACACAGCATATTACATTACATTATAAGATATTTTCCATGATACACAGCATATTGCGTAATATTATAAGGAATTTTCAATGATACACTGCATATTACATTATATTATAAGGTATTTTCAATGATAGACTACATATTACGCTACATTATAAGGTATTTTGAATAATACACTGCATATTACATTACATTATAAGCTATTTTTAACAATACACTGCATATTACATTACATTATAAGATATTTTCAATGATACACTGCATATTACGTATATTAGAAGGTATTTTCAATGATACACTTCATATTATGTTATATTATAAGGTATTTTCAATGATAGACTGCATATTATGTTGTATTATAGGTATTTTCAATGATACACTGGTTATTACTTTATATTATAAGGTATTTTCAACGATACACTGCATATTACATTACATTATAAGGTATTTTCAATGATAAACAGCATATTGCGTAATATTATAAGGTATATTCAATGATACACTGCATATTATATTATATTATAAGGTATTTTCAATGATACACTGCATATAACATTACATTATCAGGTATTTTCAATGATACACTGCATATTGCGTAATATTATAAGGTATTTTCAATGAGAGACTGCTTATTACGTTTTATTATAAAGTATTTTCATTGATAGACTGCATATTACGTTGTATTAGAAAGGTATTTTCAATGATACACTTCATATTACGTTATATTATAAGGTATTTTCAATGATAGACTGCATATTACGTTATATTATCAGGTATTTTCAATGATACACTGCATATTACATTATTTATAAGGTATTTTGAATGATACACTGCATATTACATTACATTATAAGGTATTTTCAACGATACACTGCATATTACATAACATTATAAGGTATTTTCAATGATACACACAGCATATTGCGTAATATTATAAGGTATATTCAATGTACACTGCATATTATATTATATTATAAGGTATTTTCAATGATAAACTGCATATTACGTTATATTACTAGGTATTTTCAATGATAGACTACATATTACGCTATATTATAAGGTATTTTGTATAATACACTGCATATTACATTACATTATAAGGTATTTTTAACAATACACTGCATATTACATTACATTATAAGATATTGTCAATGATACGCTGCATATTACGTTATATTAGAAGGTATTTTCAATGATACACTTCATATTACGTTATATTATAAGGTATTTTCAATGATACACTGCATATTATGTTGTATTATAAGATATTTTCAATGATACACTGCATATTGCGTAATATTATAAGGTATATTCAATGATACACTGCATATTACATTACATTATATGTTATTTTTAACAATACACGGCATATTACATTACATTATAAGATATTTTCAATGATTCACTTCATGTTACGTTATATTAAAAGGTATTTTCAATGATACACTGCATATTACGTTGTATTATAAGGTATTTTCAATGATACACTGGATATTACGGTATATTATAAGGTATTTTCAATGATACACTGCATATTACATTATTTTATAAGGTATTTTCAATGATACACTGCATATTACATTACATTATAAGGTATTTTCAACGATACACTGCATATTACAATATATTATAAGGTATTTTCAACGATACACTGCATATTACATTACATTATATGTTATTTTTAACAATACACGGCATATTACATTACATTATAAGATATTTTCAATGATACACTGCATATTACATTATATTATAAGGTATTTTCAATGATACACTGCTTATTACGTTATATTATAAGGTATTTCGAATGATACAGTGCATATTACATTACATTATAAGGTATTTTCAATGATACACTGCATATTACATTATTTTTATAAGGTATTTTCAATGATACACTGCATATTACGATATATTATAAGGTATTTTCTATGATTCACTGCATATTACATTACATTATAATGTATTTTCAATGATACACTGCATATTGCGTAATATTATAAGGTATTTTCAATGATACACTGCTTATTACGTTATATGCAGTGTATCATTGAAAATACATTATACAGTGCATATTACATTACATTATAAGGTATTTTCAATGATACACTGCATATTACATTATATTATAAGGTATTTTCAATGATACACTGCATATTACGTTATATTATAAGGTATAATCAATGATACACTGCATATTATTTTATATTATAAGGTATTTTCAATGAGACACTGCATATTACGTTATAATATAAGGTAATTCAATGATACACTGCATATTACATTATTTTATAAGGTATTTTCAATGATACACTGCCATATTACGTTATATTATAAGGTATTTTCAATGATACACTGCATATTATATATATTATAAGGTATTTTCAATGATACACTGCATATAACATTACTTTATAAAGTATTTTCAATGATAGACTGCATATTACGTTATATTATAAAGTATTTTCAATGATTCACTGCATATTATTATATATTATAAAATATTTTCAATGATAGACTGCATATTACGTTATATTACTAGGTATTTTCAATGATAGACTACATATTACGCTATATTATAAAGTATTTTGAATAATACACTGCATATTACATACATTATAAGGTATTTTCAACGATACACTGCATATTACAATATATTATAAGGTATTGTCAATGATACACTGCATATTACGTTATATTATACGGTATTTCCAATGATACAGTGCATATTACATTACATTATAAGGTATATTCCACGATACACTGCATATTATATTATATTATAAGGTATTTTCAATGATACCTGCATATTACGTTATATATAAGGTATAATCAATGATACACTGCATATTATTTTATATTATGAGGTATTTTCAATGAGACACTGCATATTACGTTATATTATAGGTAATTTCAATGATACACTGCATATTACATTATTTTATAAGGTATTTTCAATGATACACTGCATATTACGTTATATTATAAGGTATTTTCAATGATACACTGCATATTATATTATTTTATAAGATATTTTCAATGATACACTGCATATTACAATATATTATAAGGTATTGTCAATGATACACTGCATATTACATTACATTATAAGGTATTTTCAATGATACACAGCATATTGCGTAATATTATAAGGTATTTTCAATGATTCACTTCATATTACGTTATATTAAAAGGTATTTTCAATGATACACTGCATATTACGTTATATTATAAGGTATTTTCAATGATACATTGCATATTACATTATATTATAAGGTATTTTCAATGATACACTGCATATTACGTTATATTATAAGGTATAATCAATGATACACTGCATATTATTTTATATTATAAGGTATTTTCAATGAGACACTGCATATTACGTTATATTATAAGGTAATTTCAATGATACACTGCATATTACATTATTTTATAAGGTATTTTCAATGATACACTGCATATTACGTTATATTATAAGGTATTTTCAATGATACACTGCATATTATATTATATTATAAGGTATTTTCAATGATACACTGCATATAACATTACTTTATAAAGTATTTTCAATGATAGACTGCATATTACGTTATATTATAAAGTATTTTCAATGATTCACTGCATATTATTATATATTATAAAATATTTTCAATGATAGACTGCATATTACGTTATATTACTAGGTATTTTCAATGATAGACTACATATTACGCTATATTATAAAGTATTTTGAATAATACACTGCATATTACATTACATTATAAGCTATTTTCAACGATACACTGCATATTACAATATATTATAAGGTATTGTCAATGATACACTGCATATTACGTTATATTATACGGTATTTCCAATGATACAGTGCATATTACATTACATTATAAGGTATATTCCACGATACCCTGCATATTATATTATATTATAAGGTATTTTCAATGATACACTGCATATTACGTTATATTATAAGGTATAATCAATGATACACTGCATATTATTTTATATTATAAGGTATTTTCAATGAGACACTGCATATTACGTTATATTATAAGGTAATTTCAATGATACACTGCATATTACATTATTTTATAAGGTATTTTCAATGATACACTGCATATTACGTTATATTATAAGGTATTTTCAATGATACACTGCATATTATATTATTTTATAAGATATTTTCAATGATACACTGCATATTACAATATATTATAAGGTATTGTCAATGATACACTGCATATTAAATTACATTATAAGGTATTTTCAATGATACACAGCATATTGCGTAATATTATAAGGTATTTTCAATGATTCACTTCATATTACGTTATATTAAAAGGTATTTTCAATGATACACTGCATATTACGTTATATTATAAGGTATTTTCAATGATACATTGCATATTACATTATATTATAAGGTATTTTCAATGATACACTGCATATTACATTATTTTATAAGATATTTTCAATGATACATTGCATATTACAATATATTATAAGGTATTGTCAATGATACACTGCATATTACATTACATTATAAGGTATTTTCAATGATACACAGCATATTGCGTAATATTATAAGGTATTCTCAATGATTCACTTCATGTTACGTTATATTAAAAGGTATTTTCAATGATACACTGCATATTATGTTATATTATCAGGTATTTTCAATGATACACTGCATATTACATTATTTTATAAGGTATTTTGAATGATACACTGCATATTACATTACATTATAAAGTATTTTCAACGATACACTGCATATTACGTTATATTATAAGGTATTTTCAGTGATACACGGCATACGACGTTATATTATAAGGTATTTTCAATGATACACTGCATATTACGTTGTATTATAAGGTATTTTCAATGATACACTGGATATTACGGTATATTATAAGGTATTTTCAATGATACACTGCATATTACATTATTTTATAAGGTATTTTCAATGATACACTGATTACATTATTTCATAAGATATTTTCAATGATACACTGCTTATTACGTTATATTATAAGGTATTTCGAATGATACAGTGCATATTACATTACATTATAAGGTATTTTCAATGATACACTGCATATTACATTATTTTATAAGGTATTTTCAATGATACACTGCATATTACGATATATTATAAGGTATTTTCTATGATTCACTGCATATTACATTACATTATAATGTATTTTCAATGATACACTGCATATTGCGTAATATTATAAGGTATTTTCAATGATACACTGCTTATTACGTTATATTATAAGGTATTTCGAATGATACAGTGCATATTACATTACATTATAAGGTATTTTCAATGATACACTGCATATTACATTATTTTATAAGGTATTTTCAATGATACACTGCATATTACGATATATTATAAGGTATTTTCTATGATTCACTGCATATTACATTACATTATAATGTATTTTCAATGATACACTGCATATTGCGTAATATTATAAGGTATTTTCAATGATCCACTGCTTATTACGTTATATTATACGGTATTTCCAATGATACAGTGCATATTACATTACATTATAAGGTAGTTTCAATGATACACTGCATATTACATTATTTTATAAGGTATTTTCAATGATACACTGCATATTACGTTATATTATAAGGTATAATCAATGATACACTGCATATTATTTTATATTATAAGGTATTTTCAATGAGACACTGCATATTACGTTATATTATAAGGTAATTTCAATGATACACTGCATATTACATTATTTTATAAGGTATTTTCAATGATACACTGCATATTACGTTATATTATAAGGTATTTTCAATGATACACTGCATATTATATTATATTATAAGGTATTTTCAATGATACACTGCATATAACATTACTTTATAAAGTATTTTCAATGATAGACTGCATATTACGTTATATTATAAAGTATTTTCAATGATTCACTGCATATTATTATATATTATAAAATATTTTCAATTAAGGTATTTTCAATGATAGACTGCATATTATGTTGTATTATAAGGTATTTTCAATGATACACTGGATATTACGTTATATTATAATGTATTTTCAACGATACACTGCATATTACATTACATTATAAGGTATTTTCAATGATAAACAGCATATTGCGTAATATTATAAGGTATATTCAATGATACACTGCATATTATATTATATTATAAGGTATTTTCAATGATACACTGCATATAACATTACATTATAAGGTATTTTCAATGATACACTGCATATTACGTTATATTATAAGGTATTTTCAATGATACACTGCATATTACGATATATTATAAGGTATTTTCTATGATTCACTGCATATTACATTACATTATAATGTATTTTCAATGATACACTGCATATTGCGTAATATTATAAGGTATTTTCAATGATCCACTGCTTATTACGTTATATTATACGGTATTTCCAATGATACAGTGCATATTACATTACATTATAAGGTATTTTCAATGATACACTGCATATTACATTATTTTATAAGGTATTTTCAATGATACACTGCATATTACGTTATATTATAAGGTATAATCAATGATACACTGCATATTATTTTATATTATAAGGTATTTTCAATGAGACACTGCATATTACGTTATATTATAAGGTAATTTCAATGATACACTGCATATTACATTATTTTATAAGGTATTTTCAATGATACACTGCATATTACGTTATATTATAAGGTATTTTCAATGATACACTGCATATTATATTATATTATAAGGTATTTTCAATGATACACTGCATATAACATTACTTTATAAAGTATTTTCAATGATAGACTGCATATTACGTTATATTATAAAGTATTTTCAATGATTCACTGCATATTATTATATATTATAAAATATTTTCAATTAAGGTATTTTCAATGATAGACTGCATATTATGTTGTATTATAAGGTATTTTCAATGATACACTGGATATTACGTTATATTATAATGTATTTTCAACGATACACTGCATATTACATTACATTATAAGGTATTTTCAATGATAAACAGCATATTGCGTAATATTATAAGGTATATTCAATGATACACTGCATATTATATTATATTATAAGGTATTTTCAATGATACACTGCATATAACATTACATTATAAGGTATTTTCAATGATACACTGCATATTACGTTATATTATAAGGTATAATCAATGATACACTGCATATTATTTTATATTATAAGGTATTTTCAATGAGACACTGCATATTACGTTATATTATAAGGTAATTTCAATGGTACACTGCATATTACATTATTTTATAAGGTATTTTCAATGATACACTGCATATTACGTTATATTATAAGGTATTTTCAATGATACACTGCATATTATATTATATTATAAGGTATTTTCAATGATACACTGCATATAACATTACTTTATAAAGTATTTTCAATGATAGACTGCATATTACGTTATATTATAAATTATTTTCAATGATTCACTGCATATTATTATATATTATAAAATATTTTCAATTAAGGTATTTTCAATGATAGACTGCATATTATGTTGTATTATAAGGTATTTTCAATGATACACTGGATATTACGTTATATTATAAGGTATTTTCAACGATACACTGCATATTACATTACATTATAAGGTATTTTCAATGATAAACAGCATATTGCGTAATATTATAAGGTATATTCAATGATACACTGCATATTATATTATATTATAAGGTATTTTCAATGATAAACTGCATATTACATTATTTTATAAGATATTTTCAATGATACACTGCATATTACAATATATTATAAGGTATTGTCAATGATACACTGCATATAACATTACATTATAAGGTATTTTCAATGATACACTGCATATTACGTTATATTATAAGGTATAATCAATGATACACTGCATATTATTTTATATTATAAGGTATTTTCAATGAGACACTGCAGATTACGTTTTATTATAAGCTATTTTCAATGATACACTGCATATTACATTATTTTATAAGGGATTTTCAATGATACACTGCATATTACGATATATTATAAGGTATTTTCTATGATTCACTGCATATTACATTACATTATAATATATTTTCAATGATACACTGCATATTGCGTAATATTATAAGGTATTTTCAATGATACACTGCTTATTACGTTATATTATAAGGTATTTCGAATGATACAGTGCATATTACATTACATTATAAGGTATTTTCAATGATACACTGCATATTATATTATATTATAAGGTATTTTCAATGATACACTGCATATAACATTACTTTATAAAGTATTTTCAATGATAGACTGCATATTACGTTATATTATAAAGTATTTTCAATGATTCACTGCATATTGTTATATATTATAAAATATTTTCAATTAAGGTATTTTCAATGATAGACTGCATATTATGTTGTATTATAAGGTATTTTCAATGATACACTGGATATTACGTTATATTATAAGGTATTTTCAACGATACACTGCATATTACGATATATTATAAGGTATTTTCTATGATTCACTGCATATTACATTACATTATAATGTATTTTCAATGATACACTGCATATTTCGTAATATTATAAGGTATTTTCAATGATACACTGCTTATTACGTTATATTATACGGTATTTCCAATGATACAGTGCATATTACATTACATTATAAGGTATTTTCAATGATACACTGCATATTACATTATTTTATAAGGTATTTTCAATGATACACTGCATATTACGTTATATTATAAGGTATAATCAATGATACACTGCATATTATTTTATATTATAAGGTATTTTCAATGAGACACTGCATATTACGTTATATTATAAGGTAATTTCAATGATACACTGCATATTACATTATTTTATAAGGTATTTTCAATGATACACTGCATATTACGTTATATTATAAGGTATTTTCAATGATACACTGCATATTATATTATATTATAAGGTATTTTCAATGATACACTGCATATAACATTACTTTATAAAGTATTTTCAATGATAGACTGCATATTACGTTATATTATAAAGTATTTTCAATGATTCACTGCATATTATTATATATTATAAAATATTTTCAATTAAGGTATTTTCAATGATAGACTGCATATTATGTTGTATTATAAGGTATTTTCAATGATACACTGGATATTACGTTATATTATAAGGTATTTTCAACGATACACTGCATATTACATTACATTATAAGGTATTTTCAATGATAAACAGCATATTGCGTAATATTATAAGGTATATTCAATGATACACTGCATATTATATTATATTATAAGGTATTTTCAATGATACACTGCATATAACATTACATTATAAGGTATTTTCAATGATACACTGCATATTGCGTAATATTATAAGGTATATTCAATGATACACTGCATATTATATTATATTATAAGGTATTTTCAATGATAAACTGCATATTACATTATTTTATAAGATATTTTCAATGATACACTGCATATTACGTTATATTATAAGGTATTTTCAATGATTCACTGCATATTACATTACATTATAATGTATTTTCAATGATACACTGCATATTGCGTAATATTATAAGGTATTTTCAATGATACACTGCATATTACATTATTTTATAAGATATTTTCAATGATACACTGCATATTACAATATATTATAAGGTATTGTCAATGATACACTGCACTGCATATAACATTACATTATAAGGTATTTTCAATGATACACTGCATATTACGTTATATTATAAGGTATAATCAATGATACACTGCATATTATTTTATATTATAAGGTATTTTCAATGAGACACTGCATATTACGTTTTATTATAAGCTATTTTCAATGATACACTGGATATTACGTTATATTATAAGGTATTTTCAACGATACACTGCATATTACATTACATTATAAGGTATTTTCAATGATAAACAGCATATTGCGTAATATTATAAGGTATATTCAATGATACACTGCATATTATATTATATTATAAGGTATTTTCAATGATAAACTGCATATTACATTATTTTATAAGATATTTTCAATGATACACTGCATATTACAATATATTATAAGGTATTGTCAATGATACACTGCATATTACGATATATTATAAGGTATTTTCTATGATTCACTGCATATTACATTACATTATAATGTATTTTCATGATACACTGCATATTGCGTAATATTATAAGGTATTTTTCAATGATACACTGCTTATTACGTTATATTATAAGGTATTTCGAATGATACAGTGCATATTACATTACATTATAAGGTATTTTCAATGATACACTGCATATTACATTATTTTATAAGGTATTTTCAATGATACACTGCATATTACGATATATTATAAGGTATTTTCTATGATTCACTGCATATTACATTACATTATAATGTATTTTCAATGATACACTGCATATTGCGTAATATTATAAGGTATTTTCAATGATACACTGCTTATTACGTTATATTATACGGTATTTCCAATGATACAGTGCATATTACATTACATTATAAGGTATTTTCAATCATACACTGCATATTACATTATTTTATAAGGTATTTTCAATGATACACTGCATATTACGTTATATTATAAGGTATAATCAATGATACACTGCATATTATTTTATATTATAAGGTATTTTCAATGAGACACTGCATATTACGTTATATTATAAGGTAATTTCAATGATACACTGCATATTACATTATTTTATAAGGTATTTTCAATGATACACTGCATATTACGTTATATTATAAGGTATTTTCAATGATACACTGCATATTATATTATATTATAAGGTATTTTCAATGATACACTGCATATAACACTACTTTATAAAGTATTTTCAATGATAGACTGCATATTACGTTATATTATAAAGTATTTTCAATGATTCACTGCATATTATTATATATTATAAAATATTTTCAATTAAGGTATTTTCAATGATAGACTGCATATTATGTTCTATTATAAGGTATTTTCAATGATACACTGGATATTACGTTATATTATAAGGTATTTTCAACGATACACTGCATATTACATTACATTATAAGGTATTTTCAATGATAAACAGCATATTGCGTAATATTATAAGGTATATTCAATGATACACTGCATATTATATTATATTATAAGGTATTTTTCAATGATAAACTGCATATTACATTATTTATAAGATATTTTCAATGATACACTGCATATTACAATATATTATAAGGTATTGTCAATGATACACTGCATATTACGATATATTATAAGGTATTTTCTATGATTCACTGCATATTACATTACATTATAATGTATTTTCAATGATACACTGCATATTGCGTAATATTATAAGGTATTTTCAATGATACACTGCTTATTACGTTATATTATAAGGTATTTCGAATGATACAGTGCATATTACATTACATTATAAGGTATTTTCAATGATACACTGCATATTACATTATTTTATAAGGTATTTTCAATGATACACTGCATATTACGATATATTATAAGGTATTTTCTATGATTCACTGCATATTACATTACATTATAATGTATTTTCAATGATACACTGCATATTGCGTAATATTATAAGGTATTTTCAATGATACACTGCTTATTACGTTATATTATACGGTATTTCCAATGATACAGTGCATATTACATTACATTATAAGGTATTTTCAATGATACACTGCATATTACATTATTTTATAAGGTATTTTCAATGATACACTGCATATTACGTTATATTATAAGGTATAATCAATGATACACTGCATATTATTTATATTATAAGGTATTTTCAATGAGACACTGCATATTACGTTATATTATAAGGTAATTTCAATGATACACTGCATATTACATTATTTTATAAGGTATTTTCAATGATACACTGCATATTACGTTATATTATAAGGTATTTTCAATGATACACTGCATATTATATTATATTATAAGGTATTTTCAATGATACACTGCATATAACATTACTTTATAAAGTATTTTCAATGATAGACTGCATATTACGTTATATTATAAAGTATTTTCAATGATTCACTGCATATTATTATATATTATAAAATATTTTCAATTAAGGTATTTTCAATGATAGACTGCATATTATGTTCTATTATAAGGTATTTTCAATGATGTCACTGGATATTACGTTATATTATAAGGTATTTTCAACGATACACTGCATATTACATTACATTATAAGGTATTTTCAATGATAAACAGCATATTGCGTAATATTATAAGGTATATTCAATGATACACTGCATATTATATTATATTATAAGGTATTTTCAATGATACACTGCATATAACATTACATTATAAGGTATTTTCAATGATACACTGCATATTGCGTAATATTATAAGGTATATTCAATGATACACTGCATATTATATTATATTATAAGGTATTTTCAATGATAAACTGCATATTACATTATTTTATAAGATATTTTCAATGATACAGTGCATATTACATTACATTATAAGGTATTTTCAATGATACACTGCATATTACATTATTTTATAAGGTATTTTCAATGATACACTGCATATTACGTTATATTATAAGGTATAATCAATGATACACTGCATATTATTTTATATTATAAGGTATTTTCAATGAGACACTGCATATTACGTTATATTATAAGGTATTTTCAATGGTACACTGCATATTACATTATTTTATAAGGTATTTTCAATGATACACTGCATATTACGTTATATTATAAGGTATTTTCAATGATACACTGCATATTATATTATATTATAAGGTATTTTCAATGATACACTGCATATAACATTACTTTATAATGTATTTTCAATGATACACTGCATATTGCGTAATATTATAAGGTATTTTCAATGATACACTGCTTATTACGTTATATTATACTTTATTTCCAATGATACAGTGCATATTACATTACATTATAAGGTATTTTCAATGATACACTGCATATTACATTATTTTATAAGGTATTTTCAATGATACACTGCATATTACGTTATATTATAAGGTATAATCAATGATACACTGCATATTATTTTATATTATAAGGTATTTTCAATGATACACTGCATATTATATTATATTATAAGGTATTTTCAATGATACACTGCATATAACATTACATTATAAAGTATTTTCAATGATAGACTGCATATTACGTTATATTATAAAGTATTTTCAATGATTCACTGCATATTATTATATATTATAAAATATTTTCAATTAAGGTATTTTCAATGATAGACTGCATATTATGTTCTATTATAAGGTATTTTCAATGATAAACTGCATATTACATTATTTTATAAGATATTTTCAATGATACACTGCATATTACAATATATTATAAGGTATTGTCAATGATACACTGCATATTACGATATATTATAAGGTATTTTCTATGATTCACTGCATATTACATTACATTATAATGTATTTTCAATGATACACTGCATATTGCGTAATATTATAAGGTATTTTCAATGATACACTGCTTATTACGTTATATTATAAGGTATTTCGAATGATACAGTGCATATTACATTACATTATAAGGTATTTTCAATGATACACTGCATATTACATTATTTTATAAGGTATTTTCAATGATACACTGCATATTACGATATATTATAAGGTATTTTCTATGATTCACTGCATATTACATTACATTATAATGTATTTTCAATGATACACTGCATATTGCGTAATATTATAAGGTATTTTCAATGATACACTGCTTATTACGTTATATTATACGGTATTTCCAATGATACAGTGCATATTACATTACATTATAAGGTATTTTCAATGATACACTGCATATTACATTATTTTATAAGGTATTTTCAATGATACACTGCATATTACGTTATATTATAAGGTATAATCAATGATACACTGCATATTATTTTATATTATAAGGTATTTTCAATGAGACACTGCATATTACGTTATATTATAAGGTAATTTCAATGATACACTGCATATTACATTATTTTATAAGGTATTTTCAATGATACACTGCATATTACGTTATATTATAATGTATTTTCAATGATACACTGCATATTATATTATATTATAAGGTATTTTCAATGATACACTGCATATAACATTACTTTATAAAGTATTTTCAATGATAGACTGCATATTACGTTATATTATAAAGTATTTTCAATGATTCACTGCATATTATTATATATTATAAAATATTTTCAATTAAGGTATTTTCAATGATAGACTGCATATTATGTTCTATTATAAGGTATTTTCAATGATACACTGGATATTACGTTATATTATAAGGTATTTTCAACGATACACTGCATATTACATTACATTATAAGGTATTTTCAATGATACACTGCATATTACGTTATATTATAAGGTATTTTCAATGATACACTGCATATTACGTTATATTATAAGGTATTTTCAATGATACACTGCATGTTACGGTATATTGTAAGGTATTTTCAATGATACACTATATATTACGTTATATTATAAGGTATTTTCAAAGATACACTACAAATTACGATATGTTATAAGGTATTTTCAATGATACACTCCATATTACGTTATATTATAAGGTATTTTCAATGATACACTGCATATTACGTTATATTATAAGGTATATTCAATGATACACTGCATGTTACGTTATATTATAAGGTATTTTCAATGATACACTGCATATTACGTTATATTATAAGGTATTTTCAATGATACACTGTATATTACGTTATATTACATGGTATTTTCTATGATACACTGCATATTACGTTATATTATAAGGTATTTTCAATGATACACTGCATATTACGTTATATTATAAGGTATTTTCAACGATACACTGCATATTACATTACATTATAAGGTATTTTCAATGATAAACAGCATATTGCGTAATATTATAAGGTATATTCAATGATACACTGCATATTATATTATATTATAAGGTATTTTCAATGATAAACTGCATATTACATTATTTTATAAGATATTTTCAATGATACACTGCATATTACAATATATTATAAGGTATTGTCAATGATACACTGCATATAACATTACATTATAAGGTATTTTCAATGATACACTGCATATTACGTTATATTATAAGGTATAATCAATGATACACTGCATATTATTTTATATTATAAGGTATTTTCAATGAGACACTGCATATTACGTTTTATTATAAGCTATTTTCAATGATACACTGCATATTACATTATTTTATAAGGTATTTTCAATGATACACTGCATATTACGATATATTATAAGGTATTTTCTATGATTCACTGCATATTACATTACATTATAATGTATTTTCAATGATACACTGCATATTGCGTAATATTATAAGGTATTTTCAATGATACACTGCTTATTACGTTATATTATAAGGTATTTCCAATGATACAGTGCATATTACATTACATTATAAGGTATTTTCAATGATACACTGCATATTACATTATTTTATAAGGTATTTTCAATGATACACTGCATATTACGATATATTAAAAGGTATTTTCTATGATTCACTGCATATTACATTACATTATAATGTATTTTCAATGATACACTGCATATTGCGTAATATTATAAGGTATTTTCAATGATACACTGCTTATTACGTTATATTATAAGGTATTTCCAATGATACAGTGCATATTACATTACATTATAAGGTATTTTCAATGATACACTGCATATTACATTATTTTATAAGGTATTTTCAATGATACACTGCATATTACGTTATATTACAAGGTATAATCAATGATACACTGCATATTATTTTATATTATAAGGTATTTTCAATGAGACACTGCATATTACGTTATATTATAAGGTAATTTCAATGATACACTGCATATTACATTATTTTATAAGGTATTTTCAATGATACACTGCATATTACGTTATATTATAAGGTATTTTCAATGATACACTGCATATTACGATATATTATAAGGTATTTTCTATGATTCACTGCATATTACATTACATTATAATGTATTTTCAATGATACACTGCATATTGCGTAATATTATAAGGTATTTTCAATGATACACTGCTTATTACGTTATATTATACGGTATTTCCAATGATACAGTGCATATTACATTACATTATAAGGTATTTTCAATGATACACTGCATATTACATTATTTTATAAGGTATTTTCAATGATACACTGCATATTACGTTATATTATAAGGTATAATCAATGATACACTGCATATTATTTTATATTATAAGGTATTTTCAATGATACACTGCATATTACGTTATATTATAAGGTATTTTCAATGATACACTGCATATTACATTATTTTATAAGGTATTTTCAATGATACACTGCATATTACGTTATATTATAAGGTATTTTCAATGATACACTGCATATTATATTATATTATAAGGTATTTTCAATGATACACTGCATATTGCGTAATATTATAAGGTATTTTCAATGATACACTGCTTATTACGTTATATTATAAGGTATTTCGAATGATACAGTGCATATTACATTACATTATAAGGTATTTTCAATGATACACTGCATATTACATTATTTTATAAGGTATTTTCAATGATACACTGCATATTACGATATATTATAAGGTATTTTCTATGATTCACTGCATATTACATTACATTATAATGTATTTTCAATGATACACTGCATATTGCGTAATATTATAAGGTATTTTCAATGATACACTGCTTATTACGTTATATTATACGGTATTTCCAATGATACAGTGCATATTACGTTATATTATAAGGTATTTTCAATGATACACTGTATATTACGTTATATTACATGGTATTTTCTATGATACACTGCATATTACGTTATATTATAAGGTATTTTCAATGATACACTGCATATTACGTTATATTATAAGGTATTTTCAACGATACACTGCATATTACATTACATTATAAGGTATTTTCAATGATAAACAGCATATTGCGTAATATTATAAGGTATATTCAATGATACACTGCATATTATATTATATTATAAGGTATTTTCAATGATAAACTGCATATTACATTATTTTATAAGATATTTTCAATGATACACTGCATATTACAATATATTATAAGGTATTGTCAATGATACACTGCATATAACATTACATTATAAGGTATTTTCAATGATACACTGCATATTACGTTATATTATAAGGTATAATCAATGATACACTGCATATTATTTTATATTATAAGGTATTTTCAATGAGACACTGCATATTACGTTTTATTATAAGCTATTTTCAATGATACACTGCATATTACATTATTTTATAAGGTATTTTCAATGATACACTGCATATTACGATATATTATAAGGTATTTTCTATGATTCACTGCATATTACATTACATTATAATGTATTTTCAATGATACACTGCATATTGCGTAATATTATAAGGTATTTTCAATGATACACTGCTTATTACGTTATATTATAAGGTATTTCCAATGATACAGTGCATATTACATTACATTATAAGGTATTTTCAATGATACACTGCATATTACATTATTTTATAAGGTATTTTCAATGATACACTGCATATTACGATATATTATAAGGTATTTTCTATGATTCACTGCATATTACATTACATTATAATGTATTTTCAATGATACACTGCATATTGCGTAATATTATAAGGTATTTTCAATGATACACTGCTTATTACGTTATATTATACGGTATTTCCAATGATACAGTGCATATTACATTACATTATAAGGTATTTTCAATGATACACTGCATATTACATTATTTTATAAGGTATTTTCAATGATACACTGCATATTACGTTATATTATAAGGTATAATCAATGATACACTGCATATTATTTTATATTATAAGGTATTTTCAATGAGACACTGCATATTACGTTATATTATAAGGTAATTTCAATGATACACTGCATATTACATTATTTTATAAGGTATTTTCAATGATACACTGCATATTACGTTATATTATAAGGTATTTTCAATGATACACTGCATATTACGATATATTATAAGGTATTTTCTATGATTCACTGCATATTACATTACATTATAATGTATTTTCAATGATACACTGCATATTGCGTAATATTATAAGGTATTTTCAATGATACACTGCTTATTACGTTATATTATAAGGTATTTCCAATGATACAGTGCATATTACATTACATTATAAGGTATTTTCAATGATACACTGCATATTACATTATTTTATAAGGTATTTTCAATGATACACTGCATATTACGTTATATTATAAGGTATAATCAATGATACACTGCATATTATTTTATATTATAAGGTATTTTCAATGAGACACTGCATATTACGTTATATTATAAGGTATTTTCAATGATACACTGCATATTACATTATTTTATAAGGTATTTTCAATGATACACTGCATATTACGTTATATTATAAGGTATTTTCAATGATACACTGCATATTATATTATATTATAAGGTATTTTCAATGATACACTGCATATTGCGTAATATTATAAGGTATTTTCAATGATACACTGCTTATTACGTTATATTATACGGTATTTCCAATGATACAGTGCATATTACATTACATTATAAGGTATTTTCAATGATACACTGCATATTACATTATTTTATAAGGTATTTTCAATGATACACTGCATATTACGTTATATTACAAGGTATAATCAATGATACACTGCATATTATTTTATATTATAAGGTATTTTCAATGAGACACTGCATATTACGTTATATTATAAGGTATTTTCAATGATACACTGCATATTACATTATTTTATAAGGTATTTTCAATGATACACTGCATATTACGATATATTATAAGGTATTTTCTATGATTCACTGCATATTACATTACATTATAATGTATTTTCAATGATACACTGCATATTGCGTAATATTATAAGGTATTTTCAATGATACACTGCTTATTACGTTATATTATAAGGTATTTCCAATGATACAGTGCATATTACATTACATTATAAGGTATTTTCAATGTTACACTGCATATTACATTATTTTATAAGGTATTTTCAATGATACACTGCATATTACGATATATTATAAGGTATTTTCTATGATTCACTGCATATTACATTACATTATAATGTATTTTCAATGATACACTGCATATTGCGTAATATTATAAGGTATTTTCAATGATACACTGCTTATTACGTTATATTATACGGTATTTCCAATGATACAGTGCATATTACATTACATTATAAGGTATTTTCAATGATACACTGCATATTACATTATTTTATAAGGTATTTTCAATGATACACTGCATATTACGTTATATTATAAGGTATAATCAATGATACACTGCATATTATTTTATATTATAAGGTATTTTCAATGAGACACTGCATATTACGTTATATTATAAGGTATTTCGAATGATACAGTGCATATTACATTACATTATAAGGTATTTTCAATGATACACTGCATATTACATTATTTTATAAGGTATTTTCAATGATACACTGCATATTACGATATATTAAAAGGTATTTTCTATGATTCACTGCATATTACATTACATTATAATGTATTTTCAATGATACACTGCATATTGCGTAATATTATAAGGTATTTTCAATGATACACTGCTTATTACGTTATATTATACGGTATTTCCAATGATACAGTGCATATTACATTACATTATAAGGTATTTTCAATGATACACTGCATATTACATTATTTTATAAGGTATTTTCAATGATACACTGCATATTACGTTATATTACAAGGTATAATCAATGATACACTGCATATTATTTTATATTATAAGGTATTTTCAATGAGACACTGCATATTACGTTATATTATAAGGTAATTTCAATGATACACTGCATATTACATTATTTTATAAGGTATTTTCAATGATACACTGCATATTACGTTATATTATAAGGTATTTTCAATGATACACTGCATATTACGATATATTATAAGGTATTTTCTATGATTCACTGCATATTACATTACATTATAATGTATTTTCAATGATACACTGCATATTGCGTAATATTATAAGGTATTTTCAATGATACACTGCTTATTACGTTATATTATAAGGTATTTCCAATGATACAGTGCATATTACATTACATTATAAGGTATTTTCAATGATACACTGCATATTACATTATTTTATAAGGTATTTTCAATGATACACTGCATATTACGTTATATTATAAGGTATAATCAATGATACACTGCATATTATTTTATATTATAAGGTATTTTCAATGATACACTGCATATTACGTTATATTATAAGGTATTTTCAATGATACACTGCATATTACATTATTTTATAAGGTATTTTCAATGATACACTGCATATTACGTTATATTATAAGGTATTTTCAATGATACACTGCATATTATATTATATTATAAGGTATTTTCAATGATACACTGCATATTGCGTAATATTATAAGGTATTTTCAATGATACACTGCTTATTACGTTATATTATACGGTATTTCCAATGATACAGTGCATATTACATTACATTATAAGGTATTTTCAATGATACACTGCATATTACATTATTTTATAAGGTATTTTCAATGATACACTGCATATTACGTTATATTACAAGGTATAATCAATGATACACTGCATATTATTTTATATTATAAGGTATTTTCAATGAGACACTGCATATTACGTTATATTATAAGGTATTTTCAATGATACACTGCATATTACATTATTTTATAAGGTATTTTCAATGATACACTGCATATTACGATATATTATAAGGTATTTTCTATGATTCACTGCATATTACATTACATTATAATGTATTTTCAATGATACACTGCATATTGCGTAATATTATAAGGTATTTTCAATGATACACTGCTTATTACGTTATATTATAAGGTATTTCGAATGATACAGTGCATATTACATTACATTATAAGGTATTTTCAATGTTACACTGCATATTACATTATTTTATAAGGTATTTTCAATGATACACTGCATATTACGATATATTATAAGGTATTTTCTATGATTCACTGCATATTACATTACATTATAATGTATTTTCAATGATACACTGCATATTGCGTAATATTATAAGGTATTTTCAATGATACACTGCTTATTACGTTATATTATAAGGTATTTCCAATGATACAGTGCATATTACATTACATTATAAGGTATTTTCAATGATACACTGCATATTACATTATTTTATAAGGTATTTTCAATGATACACTGCATATTACGTTATATTATAAGGTATAATCAATGATACACTGCATATTATTTTATATTATAAGGTATTTTCAATGAGACACTGCATATTACGTTATATTATAAGGTAATTTCAATGATACACTGCATATTACATTATTTTATAAGGTATTTTCAATGATACACTGCATATTACGTTATATTATAAGGTATTTTCAATGATACACTGCATATTATATTATATTATAAGGTATTTTCAATGATACACTGCATATAACATTACTTTATAAAGTATTTTCAATGATAGACTGCATATTACGTTATATTATAAAGTATTTTCAATGATTCACTGCATATTATTATATATTATAAAATATTTTCAATTAAGGTATTTTCAATGATAGACTGCATACTATGTTCTATTATAAGGTATTTTCAATGATACACTGGATATTACGTTATATTATAAGGTATTTTCAACGATACACTGCATATTACATTACATTATAAGGTATTTTCAATGATAAACAGCATATTGCGTAATATTATAAGGTATATTCAATGATATACTGCATATTATATTATATTATAAGGTATTTTCAATGATACACTGCATATAACATTACATTATAAGGTATTTTCAATGATACACTGCATATTGCGTAATATTATAAGGTATATTCAATGATACACTGCATATTATATTATATTATAAGGTATTTTCAATGATAAACTGCATATTACATTATTTTATAAGGTATTTTCAATGATACACTGCATATTACGATATATTATAAGGTATTTTCTATGATTCACTGCATATTACATTACATTATAATGTATTTTCAATGATACACTGCATATTGCGTAATATTATAAGGTATTTTCAATGATACACTGCATATTACGTTATATTATAAGGTAATTTCAATGATACACTGCATATTACATTATTATATAAGGTATTTTCAATGATACACTACATATTACGTTATATTATAAGGTATTTTCAATGATACACTGCATATTATATTATATTATAAGGTATTTTCAATGATACACTGCATATAACATTACTTTATAAAGTATTTTCAATGATAGACTGCATATTACGTTATATTATAAAGTATTTTCAATGATTCACTGCATATTATTATATATTATAAAATATTTTCAATTAAGGTATTTTCAATGATAGACTGCATATTATGTTGTATTATAAGGTATTTTCAATGATACACTGCATATTACGTTATATTATAAGGTATAATCAATGATACACTGCATATTATTTTATATTATAAGGTATTTTCAATGAGACACTGCATATTACGTTTTATTATAAGCTATTTTCAATGATACACTGCATATTACATTATTTTATAAGGTATTTTCAATGATACACTGCATATTACGATATATTATAAGGTATTTTCTATGATTCACTGCATATTACATTACATTATAATGTATTTTCAATGATACACTGCATATTGCGTAATATTATAAGGTATTTTCAATGATACACTGCTTATTACGTTATATTATAAGGTATTTCGAATGATACAGTGCATATTACATTACATTATAAGGTATTTTCAATGATACACTGCATATTGCGTAATATTATAAGGTATTTTCAATGATACGCTGCTTATTACGTTATATTATACGGTATTTCCAATGATACAGTGCATATTACATTACATTATAAGGTATTTTCAATGATACACTGCATATTACATTATTTTATAAGATATTTTCAATGATACACTGCATATTACAATATATTATAAGGTATTGTCAATGATACACTGCATATAACATTACATTATAAGGTATTTTCAATGATACACTGCATATTACGTTATATTATAAGGTATAATCAATGATACACTGCATATTATTTTATATTATAAGGTATTTTCAATGAGACACTGCATATTACGTTTTATTATAAGCTATTTTCAATGATACACTGCATATTACATTATTTTATAAGGTATTTTCAATGATACACTGCAAATTACATTACTTTATAAGGTATTTTCAATGATTCACTGCATATTACGTTATATTATAAGGTATTTTCAATGAGACACTGCATATTACGTTTTATTATAAGCTATTTTCAATGATACACTGCATATTACATTATTTTATAAGGTATTTTCAATGATACACTGCATATTACATTACATTATAATGTATTTTCAATGATACACTGCATATTGCGTAATATTATAAGGTATTTTCAATGATAAACTGCATATTACATTATTTTATAAGATATTTTCAATGATACACTGCATATTACAATATATTATAAGGTATTGTCAATGATACACTGCATATAACATTACATTATAAGGTATTTTCAATGATACACTGCATATTACGTTATATTATAAGGTATAATCAATGATACACTGCATATTATTTTATATTATAAGGTATTTTCAATGAGACACTGCATATTACGTTTTATTATAAGCTATTTTCAATGATACAGTGCATATTACATTACATTATAAGGTATTTTCAATGATACACTGCATATTACATTATTTTATAAGGTATTTTCAATGATACACTGCATATTACGTTATATTATAAGGTATAATCAATGATACACTGCATATTATTTTATATTATAAGGTATTTTCAATGAGACAATGCATATTACGTTATATTATAAGGTAATTTCAATGATACACTGCATATTACATTACATTATAATGTATTTTCAATGATACACTGCATATTGCGTAATATTATAAGGTATTTTCAATGATACACTGCTTATTACGTTATATTATACGGTATTTCCAATGATACAGTGCATATTACATTACATTATAAGGTATTTTCAATGATACACTGCATATTACGTTATATTATAAGGTATAATCAATGATACACTGCATATTATTTTATATTATAAGGTATTTTCAATGAGACACTGCATATTACATTATTTTATAAGATATTTTCAATGATACACTGCATATTACAATATATTATAAGGTATTGTCAATGATACACTGCATATAACATTACATTATAAGGTATTTTCAATGATACACTGCATATTGCGTAATATTATAAGGTATATTCAATGATACACTGCATATTATATTATATTATAAGGTATTTTCAATGATAAACTGCATATTACATTATTTTATAAGATATTTTCAATGATACAGTGCATATTACATTACATTATAAGGTATTTTCAATGATACACTGCATATTACGTTATATTATAAGGTATAATCAATGATACACTGCATATTATTTTATATTATAAGGTATTTTCAATGAGACACTGCATATTACGTTATATTATAAGGTAATTTCAATGATACACTGCATATTACATTATTATATAAGGTATTTTCAATGATACACTACATATTACGTTATATTATAAGGTATTTTCAATGATACACTGCATATTATATTATATTATAAGGTATTTTCAATGATACACTGCATATAACATTACTTTATAAAGTATTTTCAATGATAGACTGCATATTACGTTATATTATAAAGTATTTTCAATGATTCACTGCATATTATTATATATTATAAAATATTTTCAATTAAGGTATTTTCAATGATAGACTGCATATTATGTTGTATTATAAGGTATTTTCAATGATACACTGCATATTACGTTATATTATAAGGTATAATCAATGATACACTGCATATTATTTTATATTATAAGGTATTTTCAATGAGACACTGCATATTACGTTTTATTATAAGCTATTTTCAATGATACACTGCATATTACATTATTTTATAAGGTATTTTCAATGATACACTGCATATTACGATATATTATAAGGTATTTTCTATGATTCACTGCATATTACATTACATTATAATGTATTTTCAATGATACACTGCATATTGCGTAATATTATAAGGTATTTTCAATGATACACTGCTTATTACGTTATATTATAAGGTATTTCGAATGATACAGTGCATATTACATTACATTATAAGGTATTTTCAATGATACACTGCATATTACATTATTTTATAAGGTATTTTCAATGATACACTGCATATTACGATATATTATAAGGTATTTTCTATGATTCACTGCATATTACATTACATTATAATGTATTTTCAATGATACACTGCATATTG
>CAKAJI010000594.1:85571-122341 GCA_916610255.1 Lasioglossum lativentre
TATTATAAGGTATTTTCAATGATACACTGGATATTACGTTATATTATAAGGTATTTTCAACGATACACTGCATATTACATTACATTATAAGGTATTTTCAATGATAAACAGCATATTGCGTAATATTAGAAGGTATTTTCAATGATACACTTCATATTACCGTTATATTATCAGGTATTTTCAATGATACACTGCATATTACATTATTTTATAAGGTATTTTGAAGAATACACTGCATATTACATTACATTATAAGGTATTTTCAATGATAGACTGCATATTACGTTGTATTAGAAGGTATTTTCAATGATACACTTCATATTACGTTATATAATAAGGTATTTTCAATGATAGACTGCATATTACGTTGTATTAGAAGGTATTTTCAATGATACACGTCATATTACGTTATATTATAAGGTATTTTCAATGATAGACTGCATATTACGATATTTTATAAGAAATTTTGAATAATACACTGCATATTACATTACATTATAAGGTATTTTCAATGATACACTGCATATTATATTACATTATATGGTATTTTTAACAATACACTGCATATTACATTAGATTATAAGATATTTTCAATGATACACTGCATATAACATTACATTATAAGGTATTTTCAATGATACACTGCATATTGCGTAATATTATAAGGTATATTCAATGATACACTGCATATTATATTATATTATAAGGTATTTTCAAATGATAAACTGCATATTACATTATTTTATAAGATATTTTCAATGATACACTGCATATTACAATATATTATAAGGTATTGTCAATGATACACTGCATATAACATTACATGATAAGGTATTTTCAATGATACACTGCATATTACGTTATATTATAAGGTATTTTCAATGATACACTGCATATTATTTTTATATTATAAGGTATTTTCAATGATACACTGCATATTACGTTTTATTATAAGCTATTTTCAATGATACACTGCATATTACATTATTTTATAAGGTATTTTCAATGATACACTGCATATTACGATATATTATAAGGTATTTTCTATGATTCACTGCATATTACATTACATTATAATGTATTTTCAATGATACACTGCATATTGCGTAATATTATAAGGTATTTTCAATGATACACTGCTTATTACGTTATATTATAAGGTATTTCGAATGGTACAGTGCATATTACATTACATTATAAGGTATTTTCAATGATACACTGCATATTACATTATTTTATAAGGTATTTTCAATGATACACTGCATATTACGATATATTATAAGGTATTTTCTATGATTCACTGCATATTACATTACATTATAATGTATTTTCAATGATACACTGCATATTGCGTAATATTATAAGGTATTTTCAATGATACACTGCTTATTACGTTATATTATACGGTATTTCCAATGATACAGTGCATATTACATTACATTATAAGGTATTTTCAATGATACACTGCATATTACATTATTTTATAAGGTATTTTCAATGATACACTGCATATTACGTTATATTATAGGTATAATCAATGATACACTGCATACTATTTTATATTATAAGGTATTTTCAATGAGACACTGCATATTACGTTATATTATAAGGTTTTTTTCAATGATACACTGCATATTACATTATTTTATAAGGTATTTTCAATGATACACTGCATATTACGTTATATTATAAGGTATTTTCAATGATACACTGCATATTACATTACATTATAATGTATTTTCAATGATACACTGCATATTGCGTAATATTATAAGTTATTTTCAATGATACACTGCTTATTACGGTTATATTATACGGTATTTCCAATGATACAGTGCATATTACATTACATTATAAGGTATTTTCAATGATACACTGCATATTGCATTATTTTATAAGGTATTTTCAATGATACACTGCATATTACGTTATATTATAAGGTATAATCAATGATACACAGCATATTATTTTATATTATAAGGTATTTTCAATGAGACACTGCATATTACGTTATATTATAAGGTAATTTCAATGATACACTGCATATTACATTATTTATAAGGTATTTTCAATGATACACTTCATATTACGTTATATTATAAGGTATTTTCAATGATACACTGCATATTATATTATATTATAAGGTATTTTCAATGATACACTGCATATAACATTACATTATAAGGTATTTTCAATGATACACTGCATATTGCGTAATATTATAAGGTATTTTTCAATGATAGACTGCTTATGACGTAATATTATAAGGTATTTTCAATGATACACTGCATATTACGTTATATTATAAGGTATTTTCAATGATACACGGCATACTACGTTATATTAAAAGGTATTTTCAAAGATACACTGGATATTACGTCATATTATAAGGTATGTTCAATGATACACTGCATATAACATTACATTATAAGGTATTTTCAATGTTACACTGCATATTGCGTAATATTATAAGGTATTTTCAATGATAGACTGCTTATGACGTTATATTATAAGGTATTTTCAATGATACACTGCATATTGCGTAATATTATAAGGTATTTTCAATGAGAGACTGCTTATTACGTTTTATTATAAAGTATTTTCATTGATAGACTGCATATTACGTTATATTATAAGGTATTTTCAATGATACACTGCATATTACGTTGTATTATAAGGTATTTTCAATGATAGACTGCATATTATGTTATATTATAATTTATTTTCAATGATACACTGCATATTACATTACATTATATGGTATTTTTAACAATACACTGCATATTACATTACATTATAAGATATTTTCAATGATACACTGCATATTACATTATATTGTAAGGTATTTTCAATGATACACTGCATATTACGTTATATTATAAGGTATTTTCAGTGATACACGGCATACGACGTTATATTATAAGGTATTTTCAATGATACAGTGCATATTACATTACATTATATGGTATTTTCAATGATACACTGCATATTACATTATTTTATAAGGTATTTTCAATGATACACTGCATATTACGTTATATTATAAGGTATTTTCAGTGATACACGGCATACGACGTTATATTATAAGGTATTTTCAATGATACACTGCATATTACGTTGTATTATAAGGTATTTTCAATGATACACTGGATATTACGTTATATTATAAGGTATTTTCAATGATACACTGCATATTACATTATTTTATAAGGTATTTTCAATGATACACTGATTACATTATTTCATAAGATATTTTTCAATGATACACTGCATATTACAATATATTATAAGGTATTTTCAATGATACACTGCATATTACATTACTTTATAAGGTATTTTCAATGATAGACTGCATATTACGTTATATTATAAGGTATTTTTCAATGATACACTGCATATTACATTACGTTATAAGGTATTTTCAATGATACAACAGCATATTGCGTAATATTATAAGATATTTTCAATGATACACTGCATATTACATTACATTATAAGGTATTTTCAATGATACACAGCATATTGCGTAATATTATAAGGTATTTTCAATGATACACTGCTTATTACGTTATATTATACGGTATTTCCAATGATACAGTGCATATTACATTACATTATAAGGTATTTTCAATGATACACTGCATATTACATTATTTTATAAGGTATTTTCAATGATACACTGCATATTACGTTATATTATAAGGTAATTTCAATGATACACTGCATATTACATTATTTTATAAGGTATTTTCAATGATACACTGCATATTACGTTATATTATAAGGTATTTTCAATGATACACTGCATATTATATTATATTATAAGGTATTTTCAATGATACACTGCATATAACATTACTTTATAAAGTATTTTCAATGATAGACTGCATATTACGTTATATTATAAAGTATTTTCAATGATAAACAGCATATTGCGTAATATTATAAGGTATATTCAATGATACAGTGCATATTATAATATATTATAAGGTATTTTCAATGATACACTGCATATAACATTACATTATAAGGTATTTTCAATGATACACTGCATATTGCGTAATATTATAAGGTATCTTCAATGATACACTGCTTATTACGTTATATTATACGGTATTTCCAATGATACAGTGCATATTACATTACATTATAAGGTATTTTCAATGATACACTGCATATAACATTACATTATAAGGTATTTTCAATGATACACTGCATATTGCGTAATATTATAAGGTATTTTCAATGATACACTGCTTATTACGTTATATTATACGGTATTTCCAATGATACAGTGCATATTACATTACATTATAAGGTATTTTCAATGATACACTGCATATTACGTTATATTATAAGGTAATTTCAATGATACACTGCATATTACATTAGTTTATAAGGTATTTTCAATGATACACTGCATATTACATTACTTTATAAGGTATTTTCAATGATAGACTGCATATTACGTTATATTATAAGGTATTTTCAATGATACTCTGCATATTACATTACGTTATAAGGTATTTTCAATGATACACAGCATTTTGCGTAATATTATAAGATATTTTCAATGATACACTGCATATTACATTACATTATAAGGTATTTTCAATGATACACAGCATATTGCGTAATATTATAAGGTATTTTCAATGATTCACTTCATATTACCATATATCATAGGATATTTTCAATGGTACACTGCGTATTACATTATTTCATAAGGTATTTTCAATGATACACTGCATATTACCTTATATTATAAGGTATTTTCAATGATACACTGCATATTACGTTATATTATAAGGTATTTTCAATGATTCACTGCATATTACATTACATTATAATGTATTTTCAATGATACACTGCATATTGCGTAATATTATAAGGTATTTTCAATGATAAACTGCATATTACATTATTTTATAAGATATTTTCAATGATACACTGCATATTACAATATATTATAAGGTATTGTCAATGATACACTGCATATAACATTACATTATAAGGTATTTTCAATGATACACTGCATATTACGTTATATTATAAGGTATAATCAATGATACACTGCATATTATTTTATATTATAAGGTATTTTCAATGAGACACTGCATATTACGTTTATTATAAGCTATTTTCAATGATACACTGCATATTACATTATTTTATAAGGTATTTTCAATGATACACTGCATATTACGATATATTATAAGGTATTTTCTATGATTCACTGCATATTACATTACATTATAATGTATTTTCAATGATACACTGCATATTGCGTAATATTATAAGGTATTTTCAATGATACACTGCTTATTACGTTATATTATAAGGTATTTCGAATGATACAGTGCATATTACATTACATTATAAGGTATTTTCAATGATACACTGCATTTTACATTATTTTATAAGGTATTTTCAATGATACACTGCATATTACGATATATTATAAGGTATTTTCTATGATTCACTGCATATTACATTACATTATAATGTATTTTCAATGATACCACTGCATATTGCGTAATATTTATAAGGTATTTTCAATGATAGACTACTTATTACGTTATATTATACGGTATTTCCAATGATACAGTGCATATTACATTACAGTATAAGGTATTTTCAATGATACACTGCATATTACATTATTTTATAAGGTATTTTCAATGATACACTGCATATTACGTTATATTATAAGGTATAATCAATGATACACTGCATATTATTTTATATTATAAGGTATTTTCAATGAGACACTGCATAATACGTTATATTATAAGGTAATTTCAATGATACACTGCATATTACATTATTTTATAAGGTATTTTCAATGATACACTGCATATTACGTTATATTATAAGGTATTTTCAATGATACACTGCATATTATATTATATTATAAGGTATTTTCAATGATACACTGCATATAACATTACTTGTATAAAGTATGTTTCAATGATAGACTGCATATTACGTTATATTATAAAGTATTTTCAATGATTCACTGCATATTATTATATATTATAAAATATTTTCAATTAAGGTATTTTCAATGATAGACTGCATATTATGTTGTATTATAAGGTATTTTCAATGATACACTGGATATTACGTTATATTATAAGGTATTTTCAACGATACACTGCATATTACATTACATTATAAGGTATTTTCAATGATAAACAGCATATTGCGTAATATTATAAGGTATATTCAATGATACACTGCATATTATATTATATTATAAGGTATTTTCAATGATACACTGCATATAACATTACATTACAAGGTATTTTCAATGATACACTGCATATTGCGTAATATTATAAGGTATATTCAATGATACACTGCATATTATCTTATATTATAAGGTATTTTCAATGATAAACTACATATTACATTATTTTATAAGATATTTTCAATGATACACTGCATATTACAATATATTATAAGGTATTGTCAATGATACACTGCATATAACATTACATTATAAGGTATTTTCAATGATACACTGCATATTGCGTAATATTATAAGGTATATTCAATGATACACTGCATATTATATTATATTATAAGGTATTTTCAATGATACACTGCATATTACGTTATATTATAAGGTATAATCAATGATACACTGCACATTATTTTATATTATAAGGTATTTTCAATGAGACACTGCATATTACGTTTTATTATAAGCTATTTTCAATGATACACTGCATATTACATTATTTTATAAGGTATTTTCAATGATACACTGCATATTACGATATATTATAAGGTATTTTCTATGATTCACTGCATATTACATTACATTATAATGTATTTTCCATGATACACTGCACATTGCGTAATATTATAAGGTATTTTCAATGATACACTGCTTATTACGTTATATTATACGGTATTTCCAATGATACAGTGCATATTACATTACATTATAAGGTATTTTCAATGATACACTGCATATTACATTATTTTATAAGGTATTTTCAAAGATACACTGCATATTACGTTATATTATAAGGTATAATCAATGATACACTGCATATTATTTTATATTATAAGGTATTTTCAATGATACACTGCATATTATATTATATTATAAGGTATTTTCAATGATACACTGCATATAACATTACTTTATAAAGTATTTTCAATGATAGACTGCATATTACGTTATATTATAAAGTATTTTCAATGATTCACTGCATATTATTATATATTATAAAATATTTTCAATGATAGACTGCATATTACGTTATATTACTAGGTATTTTCAATGATAGACTACATATTACGCTATATATTTTGAATAATACACTGCATATTACATTACATTATAAGGTATTTTCAACGATACACTGCATATTACAATATATTATAAGGTATTGTCAATGATACACTGCATATTACGTTATATAAGAAGGTATTTTCAATGATACACTTCATATTACGTTATATTATAAGGTATTTTCAATGATACACTGCATATTATATTATTTTATAAGATATTTTCAATGATACACTGCATATTACAATATATTATAAGGTATTGTCAATGATACACTGCATATTACATTACATTATAAGGTATTTTCAATGATACACAGCATATTGCGTAATATTATAAGGTATTTTCAATGATTCACTTCATATTACGTTATATTAAAAGGTATTTTCAATGATACACTGCATATTACGTTATATTATAAGGTATTTTCAATGATACATTGCATATTACATTATATTATAAGGTATTTTCAATGATACACTGCATATTGCGTAATATTATAAGGTATTCTCAATGAGAGACTGCTTATTACGTTTTATTATAAAGTATTTTCATTGATAGACTGCATATTACGTTATATTATAAGGTATTTTCAATGATACACTGCATATTACGTTATATTATAAGGTATTTTCAGTGATACACGGCATACGACGTTATATTATAAGGTATTTTCAATGATACACTGCATATTACGTTGTATTATAAGGTATTTTCAATGATAGACTGCATATTATGTTATATTATAATTTATTTTCAATGATACACTGCATATTACATTACATTAAATGGTATTTTTAACAATACACTGCATATTACATTACATTATAAGATATTTTCAATGATACACTGCATATTACGTTATATTATAAGGTATTTTCAATGATACATTGCATATTACATTATATTATAAGGTATTTTCAATGATACACTGCATATTACATTATTTTATAAGATATTTTCAATGATACACTGCATATTACAATATATTATAAGGTATTGTCAATGATACACTGCATATTACATTACATTATAAGGTATTTTCAATGATACACAGCATATTGCGTAATATTATAAGGTATTCTCAATGATTCACTTCATGTTACGTTATATTAAAAGGTATTTTCAATGATACACTGCATATTATGTTATATTATCAGGTATTTTCAATGATACACTGCATATTACATTATTTTATAAGGTATTTTGAATGATACACTGCATATTACATTACATTATAAAGTATTTTCAACGATACACAGCATATTACATTACATTATAAGGTATTTTCAGTGATACACGGCATACGACGTTATATTATAAGGTATTTTCAATGATACACTGCATATTACGTTGTATTATAAGGTATTTTCAATGATACACTGGATATTACGGTATATTATAAGGTATTTTCAATGATAAACTGCATATTACATTATTTTATAAGGTATTTTCAATGATACACTGATTACATTATTTCATAAGATATTTTCAATGATACACTGCATATTACATTACATTATATGGTATTTTTAACAATACACGGCATATTACATTACATTATAAGATATTTTCAATGATACACTGCATATTACATTATATTATAAGGTATTTTCAATGATACACTGCATATTACGTTATATTATAAGGTATTTTCAGTGATACACGGCATACGACGTTATATTATAAGGTATTTTCAATGATACACTGCATATTACGTTATATTATAAGGTATTTTCAGTGATACACGGCATACGACGTTACATTATAAGGTATTTTCAATGATACACTGCATATTACGTTGTATTATAAGGTATTTTCAATGATACACTGGATATTACGTTATATTATAAGGTATTTTCAATGATACACTGCATATTACATTATTTTATAAGGTATTTTCAATGATACACTGATTACATTATTTCATAAGATATTTTCAATGATACACTGCATATTACAATATATTATAAGGTATTTTCAATGATACACTGCATATTACATTACTTTATAAGGTATTTTCAATTATAGACTGCATATTACGTTATATTATAAGGTATTTTCAATGATACACTGCATATTACATTACGTTATAAGGTATTTTCAATGATACACAGCATATTGCGTAATATTATAAGATATTTTCAATGATACACTGCATATTACATTACATTATAAGGTATTTTCAATGATACACAGCATATTGCGTAATATTATAAGGTATTTTCAATGATTCACTTCATATTACCATATATCATAGGATATTTTCAATGGTACACTGCGTATTACATTATTTTATAAGGTATTTTCAATGATACACTGCATATTACCTTATATTATAAGGTATTTTCAATGATACACTGCATATTACGTTATATTATAAGGTATTTTCAATGATACACTGCATATAACATTACTTTATAAAGTATTTTCAATGATAGACTGCATATTACGTTATATTATAAAGTATTTTCAATGATTCACTGCATATTATTATATATTATTATAAAATATTTTCAATGTTAGACTGCATATTACGTTATATTACTAGGTATTTTCAATGATAGACTACATATTACGCTATATTATAAGGTATTTTCAATGATACACTGCATATTACATTACATTATATGGTATTTTTAACAATACACTGCATATTACATTATATTATAAGGTATTTTCTATGATACACAGCATATTGCGTAATATTATAAGGTATTTTCAATGATTCACTTCATATTACCTTATATCATAAGGTATTTTCAATGATACACTGCGTATTACATTATTTTATAAGGTATTTTCAATGATACACAGCATATTGCGTAATATTATAAGGTATTTTCAATGATTCACTTCATATTACGTTATATTATAAGGTATTTTCAATGATACACTGCATATTATGTTATATTATCAGGTATTTTCAATGATACACTGCATATTACATTATTTTATAAGATATTTTCAATGATACACTGCATATTACAATATATTATAAGGTATTGTCAATGATACACTGCATATTACATTACATTATAAGGTATTTTCAATGATACACAGCATATTGCGTAATATTATAAGGTATTCTCAATGATTCACTTCATGTTACGTTATATATTAAAAGGTATTTTCAATGATACACTGCATATTATGTTATATTATCAGGTATTTTCAATGATACACTGCATATTACATTATTTTATAAGGTATTTTGAATGATACACTGCATATTACATTACATTATAAAGTATTTTCAACGATACACTGCATATTACATTACATTATAAGGTATTTTCAGTGATACACGGCATACGACGTTATATTATAAGGTATTTTCAATGATACACTGCATATTACGTTGTATTATAAGGTATTTTCAATGATACACTGGATATTACGGTATATTATAAGGTATTTTCAATGATACACTGCATATTACATTATTTTATAAGGTATTTTCAATGATACACTGATTACATTATTTCATAAGATATTTTCAATGATACACTGCATATTACATTACATTATATGGTATTTTTAACAATACACGGCATATTACATTACATTATAAGATATTTTCAATGATACACTGCATATTACATTATATTATAAGGTATTTTCAATGATACACTGCATATTACGTTATATTATAAGGTATTTTCAGTGATACACGGCATACGACGTTATATTATAAGGTATTTTCAATGATACACTGCATATTACGTTATATTTTAAGGTATTTTCAGTGATACACGGCATACGACGTTATATTATAAGGTATTTTCAATGATACACTGCATATTACGTTGTATTATAAGGTATTTTCAATGATACACTGGATATTACGTTATATTATAAGGTATTGTCAATGATACACTGCATATTACATTATTTTATAAGGTATTTTCAATGATACACTGATTACATTATTTCATAAGATATTTTCAATGATACACTGCATATTACAATATATTATAAGGTATTTTCAATGATACACTGCATATTACATTACTTTATAAGGTATTTTCAATGATAGACTGCATATTACGTTATATTATAAGGTATTTTCAATGATACACTTCATATTACATTACGTTATAAGGTATTTTCAATGATACACAGCATATTGCGTAATATTATAAGATATTTTCAATGATACACTGCATATTACATTACATTATAAGGTATTTTCAATGATACACAGCATATTGCGTAATATTATAAGGTATTCTCAATGATTCACTTCATGTTACGTTATATTAAAAGGTATTTTCAATGATACACTGCATATTATGTTATATTATCAGGTATTTTCAATGATACACTGCATATTACATTATTTTATAAGGTATTTTGAATGATACACTGCATATTACATTACATTATAAGGTATTTTCAACGATACACAGCATATTACATTACATTATAAGGTATTTTCAGTGATACACGGCATACGACGTTATATTATAAGGTATTTTCAATGATACACTGCATATTACGTTGTATTATAAGGTATTTTCAATGATACACTGGATATTACGTTATATTATAAGGTATTTTCAATGATAAACTGCATATTACATTATTTTATAAGGTATTTTCAATGATACACTGATTACATTATTTCATAAGATATTTTCAATGATACACTGCATATTACATTACATTATATGGTATTTTTAACAATACACGGCATATTACATTACATTATAAGATATTTTCAATGATACACTGCATATTACATTATATTATAAGGTATTTTCAATGATACACTGCATATTACGTTATATTATAAGGTATTTTCAGTGATACACGGCATACGACGTTATATTATAAGGTATTTTCAATGATACACTGCATATTACGTTATATTATAAGGTATTTTCAGTGATACACGGCATACGACGTTACATTATAAGGTATTTTCAATGATACACTGCATATTACGTTGTATTATAAGGTATTTTCAATGATACACTGGATATTACGTTATATTATAAGGTATTTTCAATGATACACTGCATATTACATTATTTTATAAGGTATTTTCAATGATACACTGATTACATTATTTCATAAGATATTTTCAATGATACACTGCATATTACAATATATTATAAGGTATTTTCAATGATACACTGCATATTACATTACTTTATAAGGTATTTTCAATTATAGACTGCATATTACGTTATATTATAAGGTATTTTCAATGATACACTTCATATTACATTACGTTATAAGGTATTTTCAATGATACACAGCATATTGCGTAATATTATAAGATATTTTCAATGATACACTGCATATTACATTACATTATAAGGTATTTTCAATGATACACAGCATATTGCGTAATATTATAAGGTATTTTCAATGATTCACTTCATATTACCATATATCATAGGATATTTTCAATGGTACACTGCGTATTACATTATTTTATAAGGTATTTTCAATGATACACTGCATATTACCTTATATTATAAGGTATTTTCAATGATACACTGCATATTACGTTATATTATAAGGTATTTTCAATGATACACTGCATATAACATTACTTTATAAAGTATTTTCAATGATAGACTGCATATTACGTTATATTATAAAGTATTTTCAATGAATCACTGCATATTATTATATATTATAAAATATTTTCAATGTTAGACTGCATATTACGTTATATTACTAGGTATTTTCAATGATAGACTAAATATTACGCTATATTATAAGGTATTTTCAATGATACACTGCATATTACATTACATTATATGGTATTTTTAACAATACACTGCATATTACATTATATTATAAGATATTTTCTATGATACACAGCATATTGCGTAATATTATAAGGTATTTTCAATGATTCACTTCATATTACCTTATATCATAAGGTATTTTCAATGATACACTGCGTATTACATTATTTTATAAGGTATTTTCAATGATACACAGCATATTGCGTAATATTATAAGGTATTTTCAATGATTCACTTCATATTACGTTATATTATAAGGTATTTTCAATGATACACTGCATATTATGTTATATTATCAGGTATTTTCAATGATACACTGCATATTACATTATTTTATAAGATATTTTCAATGATACACTGCATATTACAATATATTATAAGGTATTGTCAATGATACACTGCATATTACATTACATTATAAGGTATTTTCAATGATACACAGCATATTGCGTAATATTATAAGGTATTCTCAATGATTCACTTCATGTTACGTTATATTAAAAGGTATTTTCAATGATACACTGCATATTATGTTATATTATCAGGTATTTTCAATGATACACTGCATATTACATTATTTTATAAGGTATTTTGAATGATACACTGCATATTACATTACATTATAAAGTATTTTCAACGATACACTGCATATTACATTACATTATAAGGTATTTTCAATGATACACGGCATACGACGTTATATTATAAGGTATTTTCAATGATACACTGCATATTACGTTGTATTATAAGGTATTTTCAATGATACACTGGATATTACGGTATATTATAAGGTATTTTCAATGATACACTGCATATTACATTATTTTATAAGGTATTTTCAATGATACACTGATTACATTATTTCATAAGATATTTTCAATGATACACTGCATATTACATTACATTATATGGTATTTTTAACAATACACGGCATATTACATTACATTATAAGATATTTTCAATGATACACTGCATATTACATTATATTATAAGGTATTTTCAATGATACACTGCATATTACGTTATATTATAAGGTATTTTCAGTGATACACGGCATACGACGTTATATTATAAGGTATTTTCAATGATACACTGCATATTACGTTATATTATAAGGTATTTTCAGTGATACACGGCATACGACGTTACATTATAAGGTATTTTCAATGATACACTGCATATTACGTTGTATTATAAGGTATTTTCAATGATACACTGGATATTACGTTATATTATAAGGTATTTTCAATGATACACTGCATATTACATTATTTTATAAGGTATTTTCAATGATACACTGATTACATTATTTCATAAGATATTTTCAATGATACACTGCATATTACAATATATTATAAGGTATTTTCAATGATACACTGCATATTACATTACTTTATAAGGTATTTTCAATGATAGACTGCATATTACGTTATATTATAAGGTATTTTCAATGATACACTGCATATTACATTACGTTATAAGGTATTTTCAATGATACACAGCATATTGCGTAATATTATAAGATATTTTCAATGATACACTGCATATTACATTACATTATAAGGTATTTTCAATGATACACAGCATATTGCGTAATATTATAAGGTATTTTCAATGATTCACTTCATATTACCGTATATCATAGGATATTTTCAATGGTACACTGCGTATTACATTATTTTATAAGGTATTTTCAATGATACACTGCATATTACCTTATATTATAAGGTATTTTCAATGATACACTGCATATTACATTATTTTATAAGGTATTTTGAATGATACACTGCATATTACATTACATTATAAAGTATTTTCAACGATACACTGCATATTACATTACATTATAAGGTATTTTCAGTGATACACGGCATACGACGTTATATTATAAGGTATTTTCAATGATACACTGCATATTACGTTGTATTATAAGGTATTTTCAATGATACACTGGATATTACGGTATATTATAAGGTATTTTCAATGATACACTGCATATTACATTATTTTATAAGGTATTTTCAATGATATACTGCATATTACGTTATATTATAAGGCATTTTCAATGATAGACTGCATATTACGTTATATTATCACGTATTTTCAATGATACACTGATTACATTATTTCATAAGATATTTTCAATGATACACTGCATATTACAATATATTATAAGGTATTTTCAATGATACACTGCATATTACATTACTTTATAAGGTATTTTCAATGATAGACTGCATATTACGTTATATTATAAGGTATTTTCAATGATACACTTCATATTACATTACGTTATAAGGTATTTTCAATGATACACAGCATATTGCGTAATATTATAAGATATTTTCAATGATACACTGCATATTACATTACATTATAAGGTATTTTCAATGATACACAGCATATTGCGTAATATTATAAGGTATTTTCAATGATTCACTTCATATTACCATATATCATAGGATATTTTCAATGGTACACTGCGTATTACATTATTTTATAAGGTATTTTCAATGATACACTGCATATTACCTTATATTATAAGGTATTTTCAATGATACACTGCATATTACATTATTTTATAAGGTATTTTGAATGATACACTGCATATTACATTACATTATAAAGTATTTTCAACGATACACTGCATATTACATTACATTATAAGGTATTTTCAGTGATACACGGCATACGACGTTATATTATAAGGTATTTTCAATGATACACTGCATATTACGTTGTATTATAAGGTATTTTCAATGATACACTGGATATTACGGTATATTATAAGGTATTTTCAATGATACACTGCATATTACATTATTTTATAAGGTATTTTCAATGATACACTGATTACATTATTTCATAAGATATTTTCAATGATACACTGCATATTACATTACATTATATGGTATTTTTAACAATACACGGCATATTACATTACATTATAAGATATTTTCAATGATACACTGCATATTACATTATATTATAAGGTATTTTCAATGATACACTGCATATTACGTTATATTATAAGGTATTTTCAGTGATACACGGCATACGACGTTATATTATAAGGTATTTTCAATGATACACTGCATATTACGTTATATTATAAGGTATTTTCAGTGATACACGGCATACGACGTTATATTATAAGGTATTTTCAATGATACACTGCATATTACGTTGTATTATAAGGTATTTTCAATGATACACTGGATATTACGTTATATTATAAGGTATTTTCAATGATACACTGCATATTACATTATTTTATAAGGTATTTTCAATGATACACTGATTACATTATTTCATAAGATATTTTCAATGATACACTGCATATTACAATATATTATAAGGTATTTTCAATGATACACTGCATATTACATTATATTATAAGGTATTTTCAATGATACACTGCATATTACGTTATATTATAAGGTATTTTCAGTGATACACGGCATACGACGTTATATTATAAGGTATTTTCAATGATACACTGCATATTACGTTATATTATAAGGTATTTTCAATGATACACTGGATATTACGGTATATTATAAGGTATTTTCAATGATACACTGCATATTACATTACTTTATAAGGTATTTTCAATGATAGACTGCATATTACGTTATATTATAAGGTATTTTCAATGATACACTTCATATTACATTACGTTATAAGGTATTTTCAATGATACACAGCATATTGCGTAATATTATAAGATATTTTCAATGATACACTGCATATTACATTACATTATAAGGTATTTTCAATGATACACAGCATATTGCGTAATATTATAAGGTATTTTCAATGATTCACTTCATATTACCATATATCATAGGATATTTTCAATGGTACACTGCGTATTACATTATTTTATAAGGTATTTTCAATGATACACTGCATATTACATTACATTATAAGGTATTTTCAATGATACACTGCATATTACATTATTTTATAAGGTATTTTGAATGATACACTGCATATTACATTACATTATAAAGTATTTTCAACGATACACTGCATATTACATTACATTATAAGGTATTTTCAGTGATACACGGCATACGACGTTATATTATAAGGTATTTTCAATGATACACTGCATATTACGTTGTATTATAAGGTATTTTCAATGATACACTGGATATTACGGTATATTATAAGGTATTTTCAATGATACACTGCATATTACATTATTTTATAAGGTATTTTCAATGATACACTGATTACATTATTTCATAAGATATTTTCAATGATACACTGCATATTACATTACATTATATGGTATTTTTAACAATACACGGCATATTACATTACATTATAAGATATTTTCAATGATACACTGCATATTACATTATATTATAAGGTATTTTCAATGATACACTGCATATTACGTTATATTATAAGGTATTTTCAGTGATACACGGCATACGACGTTATATTATAAGGTATTTTCAATGATACACTGCATATTACGTTATATTATAAGGTATTTTCAGTGATACACGGCATACGACGTTACATTATAAGGTATTTTCAATGATACACTGCATATTACGTTGTATTATAAGGTATTTTCAATGATACACTGGATATTACGTTATATTATAAGGTATTTTCAATGATACACTGCATATTACATTATTTTATAAGGTATTTTCAATGATACACTGATTACATTATTTCATAAGATATTTTCAATGATACACTGCATATTACAATATATTATAAGGTATTTTCAATGATACACTGCATATTACATTACTTTATAAGGTATTTTCAATGATAGACTGCATATTACGTTATATTATAAGGTATTTTCAATGATACACTGCATATTACATTACGTTATAAGGTATTTTCAATGATACACAGCATATTGCGTAATATTATAAGATATTTTCAATGATACACTGCATATTACATTACATTATAAGGTATTTTCAATGATACACAGCATATTGCGTAATATTATAAGGTATTTTCAATGATTCACTTCATATTACCATATATCATAGGATATTTTCAATGGTACACTGCGTATTACATTATTTTATAAGGTATTTTCAATGATACACTGCATATTACCTTATATTATAAGGTATTTTCAATGATACACTGCATATTACGTTATATTATAAGGTATTTTCAATGATACACTGCATATTATGTTATATTATCAGGTATTTTCAATGATACACTGCATATTACATTATTTTATAAGGTATTTTGAATGATACACTGCATATTACATTACATTATAAGGTATTTTCAACGATACACTGCATATTACATTACATTATAAGGTATTTTCAATGATACACTGATTACATTATTTCATAAGATATTTTCAATGATACACTGCATATTACAATATATTATAAGGTATTTTCAATGATACACTGCATATTACATTACTTTATAAGGTATTTTCAATGATAGACTGCATATTACGTTATATTATAAGGTATTTTCAATGATACACTTCATATTACATTACGTTATAAGGTATTTTCAATGATACACAGCATATTGCGTAATATTATAAGATATTTTCAATGATACACTGCATATTACATTATATTATAAGGTATTTTCAATGATACACTGCATATTACGTTATATTATAAGGTATTTTCAGTGATACACGGCATACGACGTTATATTATAAGGTATTTTCAATGATACACTGCATATTACGTTATATTATAAGGTATTTTCAGTGATACACGGCATACGACGTTACATTATAAGGTATTTTCAATGATACACTGCATATTACGTTGTATTATAAGGTATTTTCAATGATACACTGGATATTACGTTATATTATAAGGTATTTTCAATGATACACTGCATATTACATTATTTTATAAGGTATTTTCAATGATACACTGATTACATTATTTCATAAGATATTTTCAATGATACACTGCATATTACAATATATTATAAGGTATTTTCAATGATACACTGCATATTACATTACTTTATAAGGTATTTTCAATGATAGACTGCATATTACGTTATATTATAAGGTATTTTCAATGATACACTGCATATTACATTACGTTATAAGGTATTTTCAATGATACACAGCATATTGCGTAATATTATAAGATATTTTCAATGATACACTGCATATTACATTACATTATAAGGTATTTTCAATGATACACAGCATATTGCGTAATATTATAAGGTATTTTCAATGATTCACTTCATATTACCATATATCATAGGATATTTTCAATGGTACACTGCGTATTACATTATTTTATAAGGTATTTTCAATGATACACTGCATATTACCTTATATTATAAGGTATTTTCAATGATACACTGCATATTACGTTATATTATAAGGTATTTTCAATGATACACTGCATATTATGTTATATTATCAGGTATTTTCAATGATACACTGCATATTACATTATTTTATAAGGTATTTTGAATGATACACTGCATATTACATTACATTATAAGGTATTTTCAACGATACACTGCATATTACATTACATTATAAGGTATTTTCAATGATACACTGATTACATTATTTCATAAGATATTTTCAATGATACACTGCATATTACAATATATTATAAGGTATTTTCAATGATACACTGCATATTACATTACTTTATAAGGTATTTTCAATGATAGACTGCATATTACGTTATATTATAAGGTATTTTCAATGATACACTGCATATTACATTACGTTATAAGGTATTTTCAATGATACACAGCATATTGCGTAATATTATAAGATATTTTCAATGATACACTGCATATTACATTACATTATAAGGTATTTTCAATGATACACAGCATATTGCGTAATATTATAAGGTATTTTCAATGATTCACTTCATATTACCATATATCATAGGATATTTTCAATGGTACACTGCGTATTACATTATTTTATAAGGTATTTTCAATGATACACTGCATATTACCTTATATTATAAGGTATTTTCAATGATACACTGCATATTACGTTATATTATAAGGTATTTTCAATGATACACTGCATATTATGTTATATTATCAGGTATTTTCGATGATACACTGCATATTACATTATTTTATTAGGTATTTTGAATGATACACTGCATATTACATAACATTATAAGGTATTTTCAACGATACACTGCATATTACATTACATTATAAGGTATTTTCAATGATAAACAGCATTTTGCGTAATATTATAAGGTATATTCAATGATACACTGCATATTATATTATATTATAAGGTATGTTCAATGATACACTGCATATAACATTACATTATAAGGTATTTTCAATGGTACACTGCATATTGCGTAATATTATAAGGTATTTTCAATGATAGACTGCTTATGACGTTATATTATAAGGTATTTTCAATGATACACTGCATATTACGTTATATTATAAGGTATTTTCATTGATAGACTGCATAATACGTTATATTATAAGGTATTTTCAATGATACACTGCATATTACATTACATTATAAGGTAATTTCAATGATACACAGCATATTGCGTAATATTATAAGGTATTTTCAATGATTCACTTCATATTACCTTATGTCATAAGGTATTTTCAATGATACAGTGCGTATTACATTACATTATAAGGTATTTTCAATGATACACAGCATATTGCGTAATATTATAAGGTATTTTCAATGATTCACTTCATATTACGTTATATTATAAGGTATTTTCAATGATAGACTGCATATTATGTTGTATTATAAGGTATTTTCAATGATACACTGGATATTACGTTATATTATAAGGTATTTTCAATGATACACTGCATATAACATTACTTTATAAAGTATTTTCAATGATAGACTGCATATTACGTTATATTATAAAGTATTTTCAATGAATCACTGCATATTATTATATATTATAAAATATTTTCAATGTTAGACTGCATATTACGTTATATTACTAGGTATTTTCAATGATAGACTAAATATTACGCTATATTATAAGGTATTTTCAATGATACACTGCATATTACATTACATTATATGGTATTTTTAACAATACACTGCATATTACATTACATTATAAGATATTTTCTATGATACACAGCATATTGCGTAATATTATAAGGTATTTTCAATGATTCACTTCATATTACCTTATATCATAAGGTATTTTCAATGATACACTGCGTATTACATTATTTTATAAGGTATTTTCAATGATACACAGCATATTGCGTAATATTATAAGGTATTTTCAATGATTCACTTCATATTACCTTATATCATAAGGTATTTTCAATGATACACTGCGTATTACATTATTTTATAAGGTATTTTCAATGATACACTGCATGTCACGTTATATTAAAAGGTATTTTCAAAGATACAGTGCATATTACGTTATATTATAAGGTATTTTCAATTATACACTGCATATTACATTACATTATAAGGTATTTTCAATGATATACTGCATGTTACGTTATATTAGAAGGTATTTTCAATGATACACTTCATATTACGTTATATTATAAGGTATTTTCAATGATACACTGCATATTATGTTATATTATCAGGTATTTTCAATGATACACTGCATATTACATTATTTTATAAGGTATTTTGAATGATACACTGCATATTAGATTACATTATAAGGTATTTTCAATGATATACTGCATATTACGTTATATTAGAAGGTATTTTCAATGATACACTTCATATTACGTTATATTATAAGGTATTTTCAATGATACACTGCATATTATGTTATATTATCAGGTATTTTCAATGATACACTGCATATTACATTATTTTATTAGGTATTTTCAATGATATACTGCATATTACGTTATATTATAAGGTATTTTCAATGGTAGACTGCAAATATTACATTATATTATAAGGTATTTTCAATGATACACTGCATATTACGTTATACTATAAGGTATTTTCAATGATAGGCTGCATATCACGTTATATTATAAGTTATTTTCAATGATACACTGCATATTACGTTATATTATAAGGTATTTTCAATGATACACTGCATATTACGTTATATTATAAGGTATTTTCAATGATATACTGCATATTACGTTATATTATAAGGCATTTTCAATGATAGACTGCATATTACGTTATATTATCACGTATTTTCAATGATAGACTGCAAATATTGCATTATATTATAAGGTATTTTCAATGATACACTGCATATTACATTATATTATAGGGTATTTTCAATGATACACTGCTTATTACGTTACATTATAAGGTATTTTCAATGATACACTGCATATTACGTTATATTATAAGGTATTTTCAATGGTAGACTGCAAATATTACATTATATTATAAGGTATTTTCAATGGTAGACTGCAAATATTACATTATATTATAAGGTATTTTCAATGATACACTGCATAATACGTTATACTATAAGGTATTTTCAATGATAGACTGCATATTACGTTATATTATAAGGTATTTTCAATGATACACTGCATATTACGTTATATTATAAGGTATTTTCAATGATATACTGCATATTACGTTATATTATAAGGCATTTTCAATGATAGACTGCATATTACGTTATATTATAAGGCATTTTCAATGATAGACTGCATATTACGTTATATTATCACGTATTTTCAATGATTGACTGCATATTACGTAATATTATAAGGTATTTTCAATGATAGACTGCAAATATTACATTATATTATAAGGTATTTTCAATGATACACTGCATATTACGTAATATTATAAGGTATTTTCAATGATACACTGCATATTACGTTATATTATAAGGTATTTTCAATGGTAGACTGCAAATATTACATTATATTATAAGGTATTTTCAATGGTAGACTGCAAATATTACATTATATTATAAGGTATTTTCAATGGTAGACTGCAAATATTACATTATATTATAAGGTATTTTCAATGATACACTGCATAATACGTTATACTATAAGGTATTTTCAATGATAGACTGCATATTACGTTATATTAGAAGGGATTTTCAATGATACACTGCATATTACGTTATATTATAAGGTATTTTCAATGATATACTGCATATTACGTTATATTATAAGGCATTTTCAATGATAGACTGCATATTACGTTATATTATAAGGTATTTTCAATGATATACTGCATATTACGTTATATTATAAGGCATTTTCAATGACACACTGCATATTACGTTATATTATAAGGTATTTTCAATGATACACTGCATTTTACGTTATATTATAAGGTATTTTCAATGATATACTGCATATTACGTTATATTATAAGGTATTTTCAATGATACACTGCATATTACGTTATATTATAAGGTATTTTCAATGATACATTGCATATTACGTTATATTATAAGGTATTTACAATGATATACTGCATAATACGTTATATTATAAGGCATTTTCAATGATAGACTGCATATTACGTTATATTATAGGTATTTTCAAAGATATACTGCATATTACGTTATATTATAAGGTATTTTCAATGGTAGACTGCAAATATTACATTATATTATAAGGTATTTTCAATGATACACTGCATATTACATTATATTATAGGGTATTTTCAATGATACACTGCTTATTACGTTACATTATAAGGTATTTTCAATGGTAGACTGCATATATTACATTATATTATAAGGTATTTTCATTGGTAGACTGCAAATATTACATTATATTATAAGGTATTTTCAATGATACACTGCATAATACGTTATACTATAAGGTATTTTCAATGATAGACTGCATATTACGTTATATTATAAGGTATTTTCAATGATACACTGCATATTACGTTATATTATAAGGTATTTTCAATGATATACTGCATATTACGTTATATTATAAGGCATTTTCAATGATAGACTGCATATTACGTAATATTATAAGGTATTTTCAATGATACACTGCATATTACGTTATATTATAAGGTATTTTCAATGATATACTGCATATTACGTTATATTATAAGGTATTTTCAATGATACACTGCATATTACGTTATATTATAAGGTATTTTCAATGATACACTGCATATTACGTTATATTATAAGGTATTTACAATGATATACTGCATATTACGTTATATTATAAGGCATTTTCAATGATAGACTGCATATTACGTTATATTATAGGTATTTTCAAAGATATACTGCATATTACGTTATATTATAAGGTATTTTCAATGGTAGACTGCAAATATTACATTATATTATAAGGTATTTTCAATGATACACTGCATATTACGTTATACTATAAGGTATTTTCAATGATAGGCTGCATATCACGTTATATTATAAGTTATTTTCAATGATACACTGCATATTACGTTATATTAGAAGGGATTTTCAATGATACACTGCATATTACGTTATATTATAAGGTATTTTCAATGATATACTGCATATTACGTTATATTATAAGGCATTTTCAATGATAGACTGCATATTACGTTATATTATAAGGTATTTTCAATGATATACTGCATATTACGTTATATTATAAGGCATTTTCAATGACACACTGCATATTACGTTATATTATAAGGTATTTTCAATGATACACTGCATTTTACGTTATATTATAAGGTATTTTCAATGATATACTGCATATTACGTTATATTATAAGGTATTTTCAATGATACACTGCATATTACGTTATATTATAAGGTATTTTCAATGATACATTGCATATTACGTTATATTATAAGGTATTTACAATGATATACTGCATAATACGTTATATTATAAGGCATTTTCAATGATAGACTGCATATTACGTTATATTATAGGTATTTTCAAAGATATACTGCATATTACGTTATATTATAAGGTATTTTCAATGGTAGACTGCAAATATTACATTATATTATAAGGTATTTTCAATGATACACTGCATATTACATTATATTATAGGGTATTTTCAATGATACACTGCTTATTACGTTACATTATAAGGTATTTTCAATGGTAGACTGCATATATTACATTATATTATAAGGTATTTTCAATGGTAGACTGCAAATATTACATTATATTATAAGGTATTTTCAATGATACACTGCATAATACGTTATACTATAAGGTATTTTCAATGATAGACTGCATATTACGTTATATTATAAGGTATTTTCAATGATACACTGCATATTACGTTATATTATAAGGTATTTTCAATGATATACTGCATATTACGTTATATTATAAGGCATTTTCAATGATAGACTGCATATTACGTAATATTATAAGGTATTTTCAATGATACACTGCATATTACGTTATATTATAAGGTATTTTCAATGATATACTGCATATTACGTTATATTATAAGGTATTTTCAATGATACACTGCATATTACGTTATATTATAAGGTATTTTCAATGATACACTGCATATTACGTTATATTATAAGGTATTTACAATGATATACTGCATATTACGTTATATTATAAGGCATTTTCAATGATAGACTGCATATTACGTTATATTATAGGTATTTTCAAAGATATACTGCATATTACGTTATATTATAAGGTATTTTCAATGGTAGACTGCAAATATTACATTATATTATAAGGTATTTTCAATGATACACTGCATATTACGTTATACTATAAGGTATTTTCAATGATAGGCTGCATATCACGTTATATTATAAGTTATTTTCAATGATACACTGCATATTACGTTATATTATAAGGTATTTTCAATGATACACTGCATATTACGTTATATTATAAGGTATTTTCAATGATATACTGCATATTACGTTATATTATAAGGCATTTTCAATGATAGACTGCATATTACGTTATATTATCACGTATTTTCAATGATAGACTGCAAATATTACATTATATTATAAGGTATTTTCAATGATACACTGCATATTACATTATATTATAGGGTATTTTCAATGATACACTGCTTATTACGTTACATTATAAGGTATTTTCAATGATACACTGCATATTACGTTATATTATAAGGTATTTTGAATGGTAGACTGCAAATATTACATTATATTATAAGGTATTTTCAATGGTAGACTGCAAATATTACATTATATTATAAGGTATTTTCAATGATACACTGCATAATACGTTATACTATAAGGTATTTTCAATGATAGACTGCATATTACGTTATATTATAAGGTATTTTCAATGATACACTGCATATTACGTTATATTATAAGGTATTTTCAATGATATACTGCATATTACGTTATATTATAAGGCATTTTCAATGATAGACTGCATATTACGTTATATTATAAGGCATTTTCAATGATAGACTGCATATTACGTTATATTATCACGTATTTTCAATGATTGACTGCATATTACGTAATATTATAAGGTATTTTCAATGATAGACTGCAAATATTACATTATATTATAAGGTATTTTCAATGATACACTGCATATTACGTAATATTATAAGGCATTTTCAATGATACACTGCATATTACGTTATATTATAAGGTATTTTCAATGATACACTGCATATTACGTTATATTATAAGGTATTTTCAATGATATACTGCATATTACGTTGTATTATAAGGCATTTTCAATGATAGACTGCATATTACATTATATTATAGGGTATTTTCAATGATATACTGCATATTACGTTATATTATAAGGCATTTTCAATGATAGACTGCATATTACGTTATATTATAAGGTATTTTCAAAGATATACTGCATATTTCGTTATATTATAAGGCATTTTCAATGATAGACTGCATATTACGTTATATTATCACGTATTTTCAATGATATACTGCATTTTACGTTATATTATAAGGCATTTTCAATGATAGACTGCATATTACGTTATATTATCACGTATTTTCAATGATTGACTGCATATTACGTAATATTATAAGGTATTTTCAATGATAGACTGCAAATATTACATTATATTATAAGGTATTTTCAATGATACACTGCATATTACGTTATATTATAAGGTATTTTCAATGATATACTGCATATTACGTTATATTATAAGGCATTTTCAATGATAGACTGCATATTACGTTATATTATAAGGTATTTTCAATGATATACTGCATATTACGTTATATTATAAGGCATTTTCAATGATAGACTGCATATTACGTTATATTATCACGTATTTTCAATGATATACTGCATATTACGTTATAGTATACGGCATTTTCAATGATACACTGCATATTACGTTATATTATAAGGTATTTTCAATGATACACTGCATATTACGTTATATTATAAGGTATTTTCAATGATATACTGCATATTACGTTATATTATAAGGCATTTTCAATGATACACTGCATATTACGTTATATTATAAGGTATTTTCAATGATATACTGCATATTACGTTATATTATAAGGCTTTTTCAATGATAGACTGCATATTACGTTATATTATAAGGTATTTTCAATGATATACTGCATATTACGTTATATTATAAGGCATTTTCAATGATAGACTGCATATTACGTTATATTATAAGGCATTTTCAATGATAGACTGCATATTACGTTATATTATAAGGTATTTTCAAAGATATACTGCATATTACGTTATATTATAAGGCATTTTCAATGATAGACTGCATATTACGTTATATTATCACGTATTTTCAATGATATACTGCATATTACGTTATATTATAAGGCATTTTCAATGATAGACTGCATATTACGTTATATTATCACGTATTTTCAATGATTGACTGCATATTACGTAATATTATAAGGTATTTTCAATGATAGACTGCAAATATTACATTATATTATAAGGTATTTTCAATGATACACTGCATATTACGTTATATTATAAGGTATTTTCAATGATATACTGCATATTACGTTATATTATAAGGCATTTTCAATGATAGACTGCATATTACGTTATATTATAAGGTATTTTCAATGATATACTGCATATTACGTTATATTATAAGGCATTTTCAATGATAGACTGCATATTACGTTATATTATCACGTATTTTCAATGATATACTGCATATTACGTTATAGTATACGGCATTTTCAATGATACACTGCATATTACGTTATATTATAAGGTATTTTCAATGATACACTGCATACTACGTTATATTATAAGGTATTTTCAATGATATACTGCATATTACGTTATATTATAAGGCATTTTCAATGATACACTGCATATTACGTTATATTATAAGGTATTTTCAATGATATACTGCATATTACGTTATATTATAAGGCTTTTTCAATGATAGACTGCATATTACGTTATATTATAAGGTATTTTCAATGATATACTGCATATTACGTTATATTATAAGGCATTTTCAATGATACACTGCATATTACGTTATATTATAAGGTATTTTCAGTGATTGACTGCATATTACGTAATATTATAAGGTATTTTCAATGATAGACTGCAAATATTACATTATATTATAAGGTATTTTCAATGATACACTGCATATTACGTTATATTATAAGGTATTTTCAATGGTAGACTGCAAATATTACATTATGTTATAAGGTGTTTTCAATGATACACTGCATATTACGTTATACTATAAGGTATTTTCAATGATAGGCTGCATATTACGTTATATTATCACGTATTTTCAATGATATACTGCATATTACGTTATATTATAAGGCATTTTCAATGATAGACTGCATATTACGTTATATTATAAGGTATTTTCAATGATATACTGCATATTACGTTATATTATAAGGCATTTTCAATGATAGACTGCATATTACGTTATATTATCACGTATTTTCAATGATATACTGCATATTACGTTATAGTATACGGCATTTTCAATGATACACTGCATATTACGTTATATTATAAGGTATTTTCAATGATACACTGCATATTACGTTATATTATAAGGTATTTTCAATGATATACTGCATATTACGTTATATTATAAGGCATTTTCAATGATACACTGCATATTACGTTATATTATAAGGTATTTTCAATGATATACTGCATATTACGTTATATTATAAGGCTTTTTCAATGATAGACTGCATATTACGTTATATTATAAGGTATTTTCAATGATATACTGCATATTACGTTATACTATAAGGCATTTTCAATGATAGACTGCATATTACGTTATATTATCACGTATTTTCAATGATATACTGCATATTACGTTATATTATAAGGCATTTTCAATGATAGACTGCATATTACGTTATATTATCACGTATTTTCAATGATTGACTGCATATTACGTAATATTATAAGGTATTTTCAATGATAGACTGCAAATATTACATTATATTATAAGGTATTTTCAATGATACACTGCATATTACGTTATATTATAAGGTATTTTCAATGGTAGACTGCAAATATTACATTATGTTATAAGGTATTTTCAATGATACACTGCATATTACGTTATACTATAAGGTATTTTCAATGATAGGCTGCATATCACGTTATATTATAAGGTATTTTCAATGATACACTGCATATTACGTTATATTATAAGGTATTTTCAATGATACACTGCATATTACGTTATATTATAAGGTATTTTCAATGATAGGCTGCATATCACGTTATATTATAAGGTATTTTCAATGATACACTGCATATTACGTTATATTATAAGGTATTTTCAATGATACACTGCATATTACGTTATATTATAAGGTATTTTCAATGATATACTGCATATTACGTTATATTATAAGGCATTTTCAATGATAGACTGCATATTACGTTATATTATCACGTATTTTCAATGTTTGACTGCATCTTACGTAATATTATAAGGTATTTTCAATGATAGACTGCAAATATTACATTATATTATAAGGTATTTTCAATGATACACTGCATATTACATTATATTATTGGGTATTTTCAATGATACACTGCTTATTACGTTACATTATAAGGTATTTTCAATGATACACTGCATATTACGTTATATTATAAGGCATTTTCAATGATAGACTGCATATTACGTTATATTATCACGTATTTTCAATGATTGACTGCATATTACGTAATATTATAAGGTATTTTCAATGATAGACTGCAAATATTACATTATATTATAAGGTATTTTCAATGATACACTGCATATTACGTAATATTATAAGGCATTTTCAATGATACACTGCATATTACGTTATATTATAAGGTATTTTCAATGATACACTGCATATTACGTTATATTATAAGGCATTTTCAATGATAGACTGCATATTACGTTATATTATAAGGTATTTTCAATGATATACTGCATATTACGTTATATTATAAGGCATTTTCAATGATCGACTGCATATTACGTTATATTATCACGTATTTTCAATGATAGACTGCAAATATTACATTATATTATAAGGTATTTTCAATGATACACTGCATATTACATTATATTATAGGGTATTTTCAATGATACACTGCTTATTACGTTACATTATAAGGTATTTTCAATGATACACTGCATATTACGTTATATTATAAGGTATTTTCAATGATACACTGCATATTACATTATATTATAGGGTATTTTCAATGATAGACTGCATATTACGTTATATTATAAGGTATTTTCAATGATAGACTGCATATTACGTTATATTATCACGTATTTTCAATGATTGACTGCATATTACGTAATATTATAAGGTATTTTCAATGATAGACTGCAAATATTACATTATATTATAAGGTATTTTCAATGATACACTGCATAATACGTTATACTATAAGGTATTTTCAATGATAGACTGCATATTACGTTATATTATAAGGTATTTTCAATGATACACTGCATATTACGTTATATTATCACGTATTTTCAATGTTTGACTGCATCTTACGTAATATTATAAGGTATTTTCAATGATAGACTGCAAATATTACATTATATTATAAGGTATTTTCAATGATACACTGCATATTACATTATATTATTGGGTATTTTCAATGATACACTGCTTATTACGTTACATTATAAGGTATTTTCAATGATACACTGCATATTACGTTATATTATAAGGCATTTTCAATGATAGACTGCATATTACGTTATATTATCACGTATTTTCAATGATTGACTGCATATTACGTAATATTATAAGGTATTTTCAATGATAGACTGCAAATATTACATTATATTATAAGGTATTTTCAATGATACACTGCATATTACGTAATATTATAAGGCATTTTCAATGATACACTGCATATTACGTTATATTATAAGGTATTTTCAATGATACACTGCATATTACGTTATATTATAAGGCATTTTCAATGATAGACTGCATATTACGTTATATTATAAGGTATTTTCAATGATATACTGCATATTACGTTATATTATAAGGCATTTTCAATGATCGACTGCATATTACGTTATATTATCACGTATTTTCAATGATAGACTGCAAATATTACATTATATTATAAGGTATTTTCAATGATACACTGCATATTACATTATATTATAGGGTATTTTCAATGATACACTGCTTATTACGTTACATTATAAGGTATTTTCAATGATACACTGCATATTACGTTATATTATAAGGTATTTTCAATGATACACTGCATATTACATTATATTATAGGGTATTTTCAATGATAGACTGCATATTACGTTATATTATAAGGCATTTTCAATGATAGACTGCATATTACGTTATATTATCACGTATTTTCAATGATTGACTGCATATTACGTAATATTATAAGGTATTTTCAATGATAGACTGCAAATATTACATTATATTATAAGGTATTTTCAATGATACACTGCATAATACGTTATACTATAAGGTATTTTCAATGATAGACTGCATATTACGTTATATTATAAGGTATTTTCAATGATACACTGCATATTACGTTATATTATAAGGTATTTTCAATGATATACTGCATATTACGTTATATTATAAGGCATTTTCAATGATAGACTGCATATTACGTTATATTATAAGGCATTTTCAATGATAGACTGCATATTACGTTATATTATCACGTATTTTCAATGATTGACTGCATATTACGTAATATTATAAGGTATTTTCAATGATAGACTGCAAATATTACATTATATTATAAGGTATTTTCAATGATACACTGCATATTACGTAATATTATAAGGCATTTTCAATGATACACTGCATATTACGTTATATTATAAGGTATTTTCAATGATACACTGCATATTACGTTATATTATAAGGTATTTTCAATGATATACTGCATATTACGTTGTATTATAAGGCATTTTCAATGATAGACTGCATATTACATTATATTATAGGGTATTTTCAATGATATACTGCATATTACGTTATATTATAAGGCATTTTCAATGATAGACTGCATATTACGTTATATTATAAGGTATTTTCAAAGATATACTGCATATTACGTTATATTATAAGGCATTTTCAATGATAGACTGCATATTACGTTATATTATCACGTATTTTCAATGATATACTGCATATTACGTTATATTATAAGGCATTTTCAATGATAGACTGCATATTACGTTATATTATCACGTATTTTCAATGATTGACTGCATATTACGTAATATTATAAGGTATTTTCAATGATAGACTGCAAATATTACATTATATTATAAGGTATTTTCAATGATACTCTGCATATTACATTATATTATAGGGTATTTTCAATGATACACTGCATATTTCGTTATATTATAAGGTATTTTCAATGATAGACTGCAAATATTACAGTATATTATAAGGTATTTTCAATGATACACTGCATATTACATTATATTATAGGGTATTAACAATGATACTCTGCATATTACGTTACATTACCCAATTTTTTCAATGATACACTGCTTATTACGTTACATTATAAGGTATTTTCAATGGTAGACTGCAAATATTACATTATATTATAAGGTATTTTCAATGATACACTGCATATTACGTTATATTATAAGGTATTTTCAATGGTAGACTGCAAATATTACATTATATTATAAGGTATTTTCAATGATACATTGCATATTACGTTATACTATAAGGTATTTTCAATGATATACTGCATATTACGTTATATTATAAGGTATTTTCAATGATACACTGCATATTACGTTATATTATAAGGTATTTTCAATGATACACTGCATATTACGTTATATTATAAGGTATTTACAATGATATACTGCATATTACGTTATATTATAAGGCATTTTCAATGATAGACTGCATATTACGTTATATTATAGGTATTTTCAAAGATATACTGCATATTACGTTATATTATAAGGTATTTTCAATGGTAGACTGCAAATATTACATTATATTATAAGGTATTTTCAATGATACACTGCATATTACGTTATACTATAAGGTATTTTCAATGATAGGCTGCATATTACGTTATATTATAAGTTATTTTCTGATACACTGCATATTACGTTATATTATAAGGTATTTTCAATGATACACTGCATATTACGTTATATTATAAGGTATTTTCAATGATATACTGCATATTACGTTATATTATAAGGCATTTTCAATGATAGACTGCATATTACGTTATATTATCACGTATTTTCAATGATAGACTGCAAATATTACATTATATTATAAGGTATTTTCAATGATACACTGCATATTACATTATATTATAGGGTATTTTCAATGATACACTGCTTATTACGTTACATTATAAGGTATTTTCAATGATTCACTGCATATTACGTTGTATTATAAGGTATTTTCAATGGTAGACTGCAAATATTACATTATATTTAAGGTATTTTCAATGGTAGACTGCAAATATTACATTATATTATAAGGTATTTTCAATGATACACTGCATAATACGATATACTATAAGGTATTTTCAATGATAGACTGCATATTACGTTATATTATAAGGTATTTTCAATGATACACTGCATATTACGTATATTATAGGTATTTTCAAAGATATACTGCATATTACGTTATATTATAAGGTATTTTCAATGGTAGACTGCAAATATTACATTATATTATAAGGTATTTTCAATGATACACTGCATATTACGTTATACTATAAGGTATTTTTCAATGATAGGCTGCATATCACGTTATATTATAAGTTATTTTCAATGATACACTGCATATTACGTTATATTATAAGGTATTTTCAATGATACACTGCATATTACGTTATATTATAAGGTATTTTCAATGATATACTGCATATTACGTTATATTATAAGGCATTTTCAATGATAGACTGCATATTACGTTATATTATCACGTATTTTCAATGATAGACTGCAAATATTACATTATATTATAAGGTATTTTCAATGATACACTGCATATTACATTATATTATAGGGTATTTTCAATGATACACTGCTTATTACGTTACATTATAAGGTATTTTCAATGATACACTGCATATTACGTTGTATTATAAGGTATTTTCAATGGTAGACTGCAAATATTACATTATATTATAAGGTATTTTCAATGGTAGACTGCAAATATTACATTATATTATAAGGTATTTTCAATGATACACTGCATAATACGATATACTATAAGGTATTTTCAATGATAGACTGCATATTACGTTATATTATAAGGTATTTTCAATGATACACTGCATATTACGTTATATTATAAGGTATTTTCAATGATATACTGCATATTACGTTATATTATAAGGCATTTTCAATGATAGACTGCATTATTAGTTATATTATAAGGCATTTTCAATGATAGACTGCATATTACGTTATATTATCACGTATTTTCAATGATTGACTGCATATTACGTAATATTATAAGGTATTTTCAATGATAGACTGCAAATATTACATTATATTATAAGGTATTTTCAATGATACACTGCATATTACGTAATATTATAAGGCATTTTCAATGATACACTGCATATTACGTATATTATAAGGTATTTTCAATGATACACTGCATATTACGTTATATTATAAGGTATTTTCAATGATATACTGCATATTACGTTGTATTATAAGGCATTTTCAATGATAGACTGCATATTACATTATATTATAGGGTATTTTCAATGATATACTGCATATTACGTTATATTATAAGGCATTTTCAATGATAGACTGCATATTACGTTATATTATAAGGTATTTTCAAAGATATACTGCATATTACGTTATATTATAAGGCATTTTCAATGATAGACTGCATATTACGTTATATTATCACGTATTTTCAATGATATACTGCATATTACGTTATATTATAAGGCATTTTCAATGACACACTGCATATTACGTTATATTATAAGGTATTTTCAATGATACACTGCATATTCGTTATATTATAAGGTATTTTCAATGATATACTGCATATTACGTTACATTATAAGGTATTTTCAATGATACACTGCATATTACGTTATATTATAAGGTATTTTTCAATGGTAGACTGCAAATATTACATTATATTATAGGTATTTTCAATGGTAGACTGCAAATATTACATTATATTATAAGGTATTTCAATGATACACTGCATAATACGTTATACTATAAGGTATTTTCAATGATAGACTGCATATTACGTTCTATTAGAAGGTATTTTCAATGATACACTGCATATTACGTTATATTATAAGGTATTTTCAATGATATACTGCATATTACGTTATATTATAAGGCATTTTCAATGATAGACTGCAAATATTACATTATATTATAAGGTATTTTCAATGATACACTGCATATTACATTATATTATAGGGTATTTTCAATGATACACTGCTTATTACGTTACATTATAAGGTATTTTCAATGATACACTGCATATTACGTTATATTAGAAGGTATTTTTCAATGATACACTGCATATTACGTTATATTATAAGGTATTTTCAATGATATACTGCTATATTACGTTATATTATAAGGCATTTTCAATGATAGACTGCATATTACGTTATATTATAAGGTACTTTCAATGATATACTGCATATTACGTTATATTATAAGGCATTTTCAATGACACACTGCATATTACGTTATATTATAAGGTATTTTCAATGATACACTGCAATATTACGTTATATTATAAGGTATTTTCAATGATATACTGCATATTACGTTATATTATAAGGTATTTTCAATGATACACTGCATATTACGTTATATTATAAGGTATTTTCAATGATACACTGCATATTACGTTATATTATAAGGTATTTACAATGTTATACAGCATATTACGTTATATTATAAGGCATTTTCAATGATAGACTGCATATTACGTTATATTATAGGTATTTTCAAAGATATACTGCATATTACGTTATATTATAAGGTATTTTCAATGATACACTGCATATTACGTTATATTATAAGGTATTTTCAATGATATACTGCATATTACGTTGTATTATAAGGCATTTTCAATGATAGACTGCATATTACATTATATTATAGGGTATTTTCAATGATATACTGCATATTACGTTATATTATAAGGCATTTTCAATGATAGACTGCATATTACGTTATATTATAAGGTATTTTCAAGATATACTGCATATTACGTTATATTATAAGGTAT
>CAKAJI010000594.1:122841-156575 GCA_916610255.1 Lasioglossum lativentre
GGTACACTGCATATTACGTTATATTATATGGTATTTTCAAAGATACACTGCATATTACGTTATATTATAAGGTATTTTCAATGATTGACTGCATATTACGTTATATTATAAGGTATTTACAATGATACACTGCATATTACAACAGATTATAAGGTATTTTCAATGTAACACTGCATATTACGTTGTATTATAAGGTATTTTCAATGATTCATTGCATATTACCTTATATTATAAGGTATTTTCAATGATACACTGCATATTACAGTATATTATAAGGTATTTTCAATGATGCACTGCATATTACATTATATTATAAGGTATTTTCAATGATGCACTGCATATTACATTATATTATAAGGTATTTTCAATGATACACTGCATATTACGTTATATCCTAAGGTATTTTCAACGGTACACTGCATGTTACGTTATATTATAAGGTATTTTCAATAATAGACTGCATATTACGTTGTATTATAAGGTATTTTCAATGATTCATTGCATATTACCTTATATTATAAGGTATTTTCAATGATAGACTGCATATTACGTTATATTATAAGATATTTTCAACGGTACACTGCATATTACGTTATATTATAAGGTATTTTCAATGATTGACTGCATATAACGTTATATTATAAGGTATTTTCAATGATACACTGCATATTACGTTATATTATATGGTATTTTCAAAGATACACTGCATATTACGTTATATTATAAGGTATTTTCAATGATTGACTGCATATTACGTTATATTATAAGGTATTTACAATGATACACTGCATATTACAACAGATTATAAGGTATTTTCAATGTAACACTGCATATTACGTTGTATTATAAGGTATTTTCAATGATTCATTGCATATTACCTTATATTATAAGGTATTTTCAATGATACACTGCATATTACAGTATATTATAAGGTATTTTCAATGATGCACTGCATATTACAGTATATTATAAGGTATTTTCAATGATGCACTGCATATTACATTATATTATAAGGTATTTTCAATGATACACTGCATATTAAGTTATATCCTAAGGTATTTTCAATGATACACTGCATATTACGTTATATTATATGGTATTTTCAACGATACACTGCATATTACGTTATATTATAAGGTATTTTCAATGATTGACTGCATATTACGTTATATTATAAGGTATTTACAAAGATACACTGCATATTACAACAGATTATAAGGTATTTTCAATGTAACACTGCATATTACGTTGTATTATAAGGTATTTTCAATGATTCATTGCATATTACCTTATATTATAAGGTATTTTCAATGATACACTGCATATTACAGTATATTATAAGGTATTTTCAATAGTAGACTGCATATTACGTTATATTATAAAGTATTTTCAATGATTCACTGCATATTAGGTTATATTATAAGGTATTTTCAATGATACACTGCATATTACGTTATATTATAAGGTATTTTCAATGATACACTGCATATTACGTTATATTTATATGGAATTTTCAATGATACACTACATATTACGTTATATTATAAGGTATTTTCAATGATACACTGCATATTACATTATATTATAATGTATTTTCAATGATACACTGCATATTACGTTATATTATAAAGTATTTTCAATAGTAGACTGCATATTACGTTATATTATAAGGTATTTTCAATAGTAGACTGCATATTACGTTATATTATAAGGTATTTTCAATGATTCACTGCATATTACAGTATATTATTAGGTATTTTCAATGATACACTGCATAATACGTTATGTTATAAGGTATTTTCAATGATGTACTGCATATTACGTTATATTATAAGGTATTTTCAATGATAGACTGCATATTACGTTATATTATAAGATATTTTCAACGGTACACTGCATATTACGTTATATTATATGGTAGTTTCAACGATACACTGCATATTACGTTATATTATAAGGTATTTTCAGTAATAGACTGCATATTACATTATATTATAAAGTATTTTCAATGATACACTGCATATTACGTTATATTGTAAGGTATTTTCAATGATACACTGCATATTACGTTATATTATAAGGAATTTTCAATGATACACTGCATATTACGTTATATTATAAGGTATTTTCAATGATTCACTGCATATTACGTTATATTATAAGGTATTTTCAATGATACACTGCATATTACATTATTTTATAAGGTATTTTCAATGATACACTGCATTTTACGTTATATTCTAAGGTATTTTCAATGATTCACTGCATATTACGTTATATTATAAGGTATTTTCAATAGTAGACTGCATATTACGTTATATTATAAAGTATTTTCAATGATTCACTGCATATTAGGTTATATTATAAGGTATTTTCAATGATACACTGCATATTACGTTATATTATAAGGTATTTTCAATGATACACTGCATATTACGTTATATTATATGGAATTTTCAATGATACACTACATATTACGTTATATTATAAGGTATTTTCAATGATGCACTGCATATTACAGTATATTATAAGGTATTTTCAATGATGCACTGCATATTACATTATATTATAAGGTATTTTCAATGATACACTGCATATTACGTTATATCCTAAGGTATTTTCAATGATACACTGCATATTACGTTATATTATATGGTATTTTCAACGATACACTGCATATTACGTTATATTATAAGGTATTTTCAATGATTCATTGCATATTACCTTATATTATAAGGTATTTTCAATGATACACTGCATATTACAGTATATTATAAGGTATTTTCAATGATGCACTGCATATTACATTATATTATAAGGTATTTTCAATGATACACTGCATATTACGCTATATCCTAAGGTATTTTCAACGATACACTGCATGTTACGTAATATTATAAGGTATTTTAAATAATAGACTGCATATTACGTTGTATTATAAGGTATTTTCAATGATTCATTGCATATTACCTTATATTATAAGGTATTTTCAATGATTGACTGCATATTACGTTATATTATAAGATATTTTCAACGGTACACTGCATATTACGTTATATTATATGGTATTTTCAAAGATACACTGCATATTACGTTATATTATAAGGTATTTTCAATGATTGACTGCATATTACGTTATATTATAAGGTATTTACAATGATACACTGCATATTACAACAGATTATAAGGTATTTTCAATGTAACACTGCATATTACGTTGTATTATAAGGTATTTTCAATGATTCATTGCATATTACCTTATATTATAAGGTATTTTCAATGATACACTGCATATTACGTTATATTATAAGGAATTTTCAATGATACACTGCATATTACGTTATATTATAAGGTATTTTCAATGATTCACTGCATATTACGTTATATTATAAGGTATTTTCAATGATACACTGCATATTACATTATTTTATAAGGTATTTTCAATGATACACTGCATTTTACGTTATATTCTAAGGTATTGTCAATGATTCACTGCATATTACGTTATATTATAAGGTATTTTCAATAGTAGACTGCATATTACGTTATATTATAAAGTATTTTCAATGATTCACTGCATATTAGGTTATATTATAAGGTATTTTCAATGATACACTGCATATTACGTTATATTATAAGGTATTTTCAATGATACACTGCATATTACGTTATATTATATGGAATTTTCAATGATACACTACATATTACGTTATATAATAAGGTATTTTCAATGATGCACTGCATATTACAGTATATTATAAGGTATTTTCAATGATGCACTGCATATTACATTATATTATAAGGTATTTTCAATGATACACTGCATATTACGTTATATCCTAAGGTATTTTCAATGATACACTGCATATTACGTTATATTATATGGTATTTTCAACGATACACTGCATATTACGTTATATTATAAGGTATTTTCAATGATTCATTGCATATTACCTTATATTATAAGGTATTTTCAATGATACACTGCATATTACAGTATATTATAAGGGATTTTCAATGATGCACTGCATATTACATTATATTATAAGGTATTTTCAATGATACACTGCATATTACGCTATATCCTAAGGTATTTTCAACGATACACTGCATGTTACGTAATATTATAAGGTATTTTAAATAATAGACTGCATATTACGTTGTATTATAAGGTATTTTCAATGATTCATTGCATATTACCTTATATTATAAGGTATTTTCAATGATTGACTGCATATTACGTTATATTATAAGATATTTTCAACGGTACACTGCATATCACGTTATATTATATGGTATTTTCAAAGATACACTGCATATTACGTTATATTATAAGGTATTTTCAATGATTGACTGCATATTACGTTATATTATAAGGTATTTACAATGATACACTGCATATTACAACAGATTATAAGGTATTTTCAATGTAACACTGCATATTACGTTGTATTATAAGGTATTTTCAATGATTCATTGCATATTACCTTATATTATAAGGTATTTTCAATGATACACTGCATATTACAGTATATTATAAGGTATTTTCAATGATGCACTGCATATTACATTATATTATAAGGTATTTTCAATGATGCACTGCATATTACATTATATTATAAGGTATTTTCAATGATACACTGCATATTACGTTATATCCTAAGGTATTTTCAACGGTACACTGCATGTTACGTTATATTATAAGGTATTTTCAATAATAGACTGCATATTACGTTATATTATAAAGTATTTTCAATGATTCACTGCATATTACGTTATATTATAAGGTATTTTCAATGATACACTGCATATTACAGTATATTATAAGGTATTTTCAATGATACACTGCATATTACGTTATATTATATGGTAGTTTCAACGATACACTGCATATTACGTTATATTATAAGGTATTTTCAGTAATAGACTGCATATTACATTATATTATAAAGTATTTTCAATGATACACTGCATATTACGTTATATTATAAGGTATTTTCAATGATACACTGCATATTACGTTATATTATAAGGAATTTTCAATGATACACTGCATATTACGTTATATTATAACGTATTTTCAATGATTCACTGCATGTTACGTTATATTATAAGGTATTTTCAATGATTCACTGCATATTACGTTATATTATAAGGTATTTTCAATGATGCCCTGCATATTACATTATATTATGAGGTATTTTCAATGATACACTGCATATTACGTTATATTATAAGGTATTTTCAATGATAGACTGCATATTACGTTATATTATAAGGTATTTTCAATGATACACTGCATATTACATTACTTTATAAGGTATTTTCAATGATACACTGCATATTACGTTATATTATAAGGTATTTTCAATGATACACTGCATATTACGTTATATTATAAGGTATTTTTAATGATACACTGCATATTACAGTATATTATAAGGGATTTTCAATGATGCACTGCATATTACATTATATTATAAGGTATTTTCAATGATACACTGCATATTACGCTATATCCTAAGGTATTTTCAACGATACACTGCATGTTACGTAATATTATAAGGTATTTTAAATAATAGACTGCATATTACGTTGTATTATAAGGTATTTTCAATGATTCATTGCATATTACCTTATATTATAAGGTATTTTCAATGATAGACTGCATATTACGTTATATTATAAGATATTTTCAACGGTACACTGCATATTACGTTATATTATAAGGTATTTTCAATGATTGACTTCATATAACGTTATATTATAAGGTATTTTCAATGATACACTGCATATTACGTTATATTATATGGTATTTTCAAAGATACACTGCATATTACGTTATATTATAAGGTATTTTCAATGATTGACTGCATATTACGTTATATTATAAGGTATTTACAATGATACACTGCATATTACGACAGATTATAAGGTATTTTCAATGTAACACTGCATATTACGTTGTATTATAAGGTATTTTCAATGATTCATTGCATATTACCTTATATTATAAGGTATTTTCAATGATACACTGCATATTACAGTATATTATAAGGTATTTTCAATGATGCACTGCATATTACAGTATATTATAAGGTATTTTCAATGATGCACTGCATATTACATTATATTATAAGGTATTTTCAATGATACACTGCATATTACGTTATATCCTAAGGTATTTTCAATGATACACTGCATATTACGTTATATTATATGGTATTTTCAACGATACACTGCATATTACGTTATATTATAAGGTATTTTCAATGATTGACTGCATATTACGTTATATTATAAGGTATTTACAATGATACACTGCATATTACAACAGATTATAAGGTATTTTCAATGTAACACTGCATATTACGTTGTATTATAAGGTATTTTCAATGATTCATTGCATATTACCTTATATTATAAGGTATTTTCAATGATACACTGCATATTACAGTATATTATAAGGTATTTTCAATGATGCACTGCATATTACATTATATTATAAGGTATTTTCAATGATGCACTGCATATTACATTATATTATAAGGTATTTTCAATTGAGTGAGCCTTCCTGTATTCCCAGGTAGATCCCGTGGACGGGCCTTTATTCGTTGTTCTGTTACTTTTATAATAACTTTATTTCGCACTCGATTGTACACTCTGATTTTTACTTTTCGATCTAACGTGTTTCCTGCTCGATAGCCATTTACATACTCTCTCTCACACTCGCTTTTCTCGCACTCACTCTTCTCCCACTTATTCCTGTCGCACGCCATCTCGTTTCCTAATTAGTCATTCACACCTCACATTCATACCATGGTTCCTAAATTACCGACTCTCCGCTAGCCGCTACATTACTCCCCCTCCAGTAACTAAGTTACGATACTAGACTCCTGTAGGGGCTTATTCGCTTTACAATGTGTGTTTTTCTACGTATATCTATATATATATTTTTCGTTTCGCGTTTGAGGAGAATCGCGAGTGATGTCGGATCACCATTATAGGATATTATTAAGTTGCCACGATTACACGGTTCCATATAATAATATCGTTGCTTTTTCACGCATTTTCGCTCATTGTTCTAGCTTCCGGCTTGGAACCTTACCGGTGGTTTAACATTTCTTTTTTCGCGACTGTTTTGTGGCTGTTCCTCTCTGTTACTTGTGCTGTCGTCTGTTCCTTCGGTGGGGGAACCCTCTGGTGTTAGGATATAGGCTGGTTTGAGTCTGTCTATTGAGATCGTTGTTTCCTTTCCTTTTACCAGTACCGAGAAGTATTTCTCGCGTCTTTGTGCCACCAGGAATGGTCCGTCATAAGCTGGTTCGAGCGCCTTCTTGACTCTGTCTACCCTTATGAACACATGAGAACAGGAATTAAGATCTTTATGAACGAATACCTTTTGGTTTGAACCTCGTTGCGTTCTGACAGGTTTCAGCTGTTCCATGTATTGCTGTAATTTGTTGACGAACGATTCGGGTTCCACTTCGATGCTCGGTGGTTCGAAAAATTCTCCAGGAAGCCTAATGTTCGTTCCATAGATCATTTGCGCCACCGAGTAATTTGTATCGTCTCTTACCGCTGCCCTTAGTCCCAACAGCACTGTGGGTAACGTTTCTGTCCATTTAATGCTGCCATGTGCTTTTAAGGCCGTTTTTAGTGTTCTGTGAAAACGTTCGATTTTTCCGTTAGTTTGTGGATGATACGGAGTCGTGTGCCGAACTCTAGCTCCACAAATGGCTGCCAGATTTCTAAATAGACGAGACTCGAACTGTCTGCCCTGGTCCGTTACTATTTTGTCTGGCACGCCGAATCTACTTACCCAATGTTTGTAGAATTTCCTACTTACGGTTTCCGCTGTGATATCTCTCAGCGGTATTACTTCCGTCCAACCTGTGAATCGATCTATACATGTTAGACAATATATTTTGCCGTCCGAAGGCGGTAACGGTCCAATGATGTCTATGTGTACCATTCTGAATCGAGCGTCTGGTTCTTGAAATTCTGCAAGCCTTGATTTTGTGTGTCTGTTCACTTTAACCTTTTGGCAACGTATACATGTTTTCGCCCAATCTCGCACTTGTTTTTTTATTCCTGGCCATATGAATTTTTCTGTTATTTGTTTGATGGTTGTTTTTGTCCCTGGGTGCGCTAAATCGTGGATCTGTTTGAACACCGTTTTTCGAAATTTTTTTGGAATGTACGGTCTGATGTTATCTTGAGATATGTCGCACCACAGAGCCCTTCCGGATGGGAGTACATGTTGCTTCATTCTCAAGGAGGGACAATTTTTTATTACGTCCTTTAACTCTTCATCCGTCTCCTGTTCTTCGGCTATTCGATCGTAGTCAACTGCCGAGATTTCTTCGATTCTCGATAGTGTGTCTGCGACAATGTTATCCTTGCCGCTTACGTGCTGGACTTCTGTTGTAAATTGTGAGATAAATTGTAGTTGTCGTTGTTGTCTCGGAGAGGCCTTTTCGTTCTTTTGCCTAAATGCAAAAGTCAACGGTTTGTGGTCGGTGAATATTGTGAATTCTCTTCCCTCTAGTAAGTATTTAAATTGTTTTACCGACAGGTACATACTCAGCAACTCGCGATCGTAGGTGCTGTATGCTCTTTGCGTTTCGTTTAGCTTCTTCGAGTAGAACGCTATTGGTTTCCAGCTTCCCTGGTCATATTGTTGTAATACTGCCCCTATGGCCCAGTCTGAGGCATCTGTATATAATGATATTGGACATTCGCTTTTGGGGTAACTTAAGAGGGCAGCATCGGCTAACTCTGTTTTGCATTTTTCGAATTGCTTTATCGTTTCTTCTGACCATGGCACCTTTCTCCGATCTCGTTTTTTCGCTCCCTGCAACATTTCGTGGAGCGGAGCTTGCGTTAGTGCAGCATCTTTTAGGTATCTCCGATAAAAGTTGACCATGCCTAAGAATATGCGTAAGTCATTAATAGTTTCGGGTTTTTTATAATTTAGAATTGCCTGGACTTTTTGCGGCAGCGGGCGTGATCCATTAGCCGTAATGAGGTGTCCCAAAAATTCTACTTGGTGTACTCCCAATATCGACTTGGATGTATTGATACGTAGGCCATATTTTTCTAAGCGACCGAAGATCAGTTTTAAATGCTCTTTGTGCTCTTCTTGCGATGTTGAGGCTACTAATATATCGTCTATATAGGGAAATGCAAAATCGATACCCTGTAATACTTCATTAATAAATCTTTGAAATGTGGAAGGAGCGTTACGGAGTCCGAAACTCATGACGTTAAATTCGTATAGCCCGAATGGTGTAATGATTGCTGTTTTATGTTTGTCCTCTTCCGCGATCGGTATCTGGTAATACGCTTTGAAGAGGTCAATTTTTGAAAATATTATTTTATTTTGCAAGATAGACTGAAAGTCTTCGATTCTCGGGATTGGATAGCGATCCGGCACTGTTCGAGCATTCAGTAATCTATAGTCGCCACAAGGTCTTACCGTGCCGTCCTTTTTGTTGACGAGGTGCAATGGGCTGGCCCATTGTGATTTCGATGGCCTTATGATGTCATTGTCTAGCAAATATTTGAATTCTTGCTTTGCTATTCCTAGTCTTTTCGGGTCTAACGGCCGTGCCCTCGAGTATACCGGTTGTCCAGTTGTGACTATGTAGTGTTGGACTTGGTGTTTAATTGTTTTTGGTGCTATCTCCGGTTTAGCGATGCCTGGATATGCCCGGAGCAGTTCTGAAAATTTGGATAGTTGATTTACTGTGTTAATTCTGTGGTCATTGGTTACCGATATTATTTCGCCTTTTGACGCCAGTCGCGTGATACCATCGATTAATTGTTTCTTGTGGATATCGACTACTAATTGGAATTGATTCAGGAAATCAGCTCCAAGTATTCCTTTGTTGACCTTTGCTATTATAAATGGCCACTGAAATGGACGTCTCAGGCCCAAATCCAGTGTCAACAATTTTATGCCAAATGTTGGTATTTCGGTGCCGTTTGCTGCGTATAGTTTATACTCGCAGGATCCTTTTGCCTTCGGTCCTGCAGGGATAATTGATACATCCGCTCCCGTATCTACCAAGAACCGTAACCCTGCCTTTCTATCCTTCACAAATAATCGGAACTTGCGGCACTCCCTTTCGCCAATTGCAGCAGGCTTTGCCGCCTCGTCTACTGCTGGTTCGAGTTTTCCGAAACCTTCCAGCTGCACGGTTGTTTGCATTTTTCTGGCTGGCATCTGCTTCCAAATCTGAAATGATAGTAACAGAATTTTCCTTCGGGGTTAAATCTTCTTCTGGATCCGCTTCGGCTAGCGTCACGATACCGATTAGTATTTCGGCTCCTTGGTCGTGATCGCTGCTGACAACTTAACGCTGCGATTTGTTGTTCTAACGCCGATATTTTTTGTAGTAACTCGTTAATAGGAGCGTTGTTGCTACCGATAGTGGCCATTTCCACGTGCGCTACCGTTTCCGCCATTTTGTCCGCCATTTCCGCTAGTCTTTCTAACGGTTCCTCGCTCACTATGAGCACGCTTCTTACCACTTCTGGCATTTTTTCTAGCCATACTGTTCTCAAGACCCTGTCTGAAACGTCCTCAGCGTCCCCCAGCGATCTCATTCTGCGGAGCAACTGACTAGGTTTCATGTCGCCCAATTCCATACCAGTAATTAGTCGTTTTATTCTCTTATTTTCGCTTTCTTTATACGTGTCTACGAGTCTCTGTTTTGCCAGCGTATATTTTTCGTCGTTCTTGCTTTTAATTATATCCCATATGGTTTCTACGAATTTAGGTTCTAGCTGCGCCACGAGGTAATTGAATTTTGTGTCCTCGCTTGTTATATTACTAATACGGAATTGTGCTTCGACTTGGTAGAACCATATTTCTGGTTTATCTACCCAGAACGGTGGAATTTTAATGCTCACCTTGTTTGTTTCCAGCTTACCGGTGGTCGGCTCGCTATTTCCCGCATTCATTTTCGGTTTCGTTTGCCACGTGGCCGACCGTTATCCTTTGATTATTTTCCTTGATTGCGCAAATCGGGGTCACCAGTTATTGAGTGAGCCTTCCTGTATTCCCAGGTAGATCCCGTGGACGGGCCTTTATTCGTTGTTCTGTTACTTTTATAATAACTTTATTTCGCACTCGATTGTACACTCTGATTTTTACTTTTCGATCTAACGTGTTTCCTGCTCGATAGCCATTTACATACTCTCTCTCACACTCGCTTTTCTCGCACTCACTCTTCTCCCACTTATTCCTGTCGCACGCCATCTCGTTTCCTAATTAGTCATTCACACCTCACATTCATACCATGGTTCCTAAATTACCGACTCTCCGCTAGCCGCTACAATACACTGCATATTACGTTATATCCTAAGGTATTTTCAACGGTACACTGCATGTTACGTTATATTATAAGGTATTTTCAATAATAGACTGCATATTACGTTATATTATAAAGTATTTTCAATGATTCACTGCATATTACGTTATATTATAAGGTATTTTCAATGATACACTGCATATTACAGTATATTATAAGGTATTTTCAATGATACACTGCATATTACGTTATATTATATGGTAGTTTCAACGATACACTGCATATTACGTTATATTATAAGGTATTTTCAGTAATAGACTGCATATTACATTATATTATAAAGTATTTTCAATGATACACTGCATATTACGTTATATTATAAGGTATTTTCAATGATACACTGCATATTACGTTATATTATAAGGAATTTTCAATGATACACTGCATATTACGTTATATTATAACGTATTTTCAATGATTCACTGCATGTTACGTTATATTATAAGGTATTTTCAATGATTCACTGCATATTACGTTATATTATAAGGTATTTTCAATGATGCCCTGCATATTACATTATATTATGAGGTATTTTCAATGATACACTGCATATTACGTTATATTATAAGGTATTTTCAATGATACACTGCATATTACGTTATATTATAAGGTATTTTCAATGATATACTGCATATTACATTACTTTATAATGTATTTTCAATGATACACTGCATATTACGTTATATTATAAGGTATTTTCAATGATACACTGCATATTACGTTATATTATAAGGTATTTTCAATGATACACTGCATATTACATTATTTTATAAGGTATTTTGAATGATACACTGCATATTACATTATATTATAAGGTATTTTCAATGATACACTGCATATTACGTTATATTATAAGGTATTTTCAATGATACACTGCATATTACATTACATTATATGGTATTTTCAATGATACACTGCATATTGCGTAATATTATAAGGTATTTTCAATGATACACTGCTTATTACGTTATATTATAAGGTATTTCCAATGATACAGTGCATATTACATTACATTATAAGGTATTTTCAATGATACACTGCATATTACATTATTTTATAAGGTATTTTGAATGATACACTGCATATTACATTATATTATAAGGTATTTTCAATGATTCTCTGCATATTACGTTATATTATAATGTATTTTCAATGATAGACTGCATATTACGTTATATTACAATGTATTTGCAATGATAAACTACGATATATTATAAGGTATTTTCAATGATACGCTGCATATTCCGTTATATAATAAGGTATTTGAAATGAGACACTGCATATTACATTATTTTAAGAGATATTTTCAATGATACACTGCATATTACAATATATTATAAGGTATTTTCAATGATACACTGCATATTACATTACTTTATAAGGTATTTTCAATGATACACTGCATATTACGTTATATTATAAGGTATTTTGAATGATACACTGCATTATACATTATATTATAAGGTATTTTCAATGATTCACTGCATATTACGTTATATTATAAGGTATTTTCTATGATAGACTGCATATTACGTTATATTATAAGGTATTTTCAACGATACACTGCATATTACGTTATATTATAAGGTATTTTCAATGATAGACTGCATATTACGTTATATTATAAGGTATTTTCAATGATACACTGCATATTGCGTAATATTATAAGGTATTTTCAATGATACTCTGCATATTACGTTATATTATAAGGTATTTTCAATGATACACTGCATATTACATTACTTTATAAGGTATTTTCAATTATAGACTGCATATTACGTTATATTATAAGGTATTTTCAATGATACACTGCATATTACAATATATAATAAGTTATTTGAAATGAGACACTGCATATTACATTATTTTATAAGGTATTTTGAATGATACACTGCATATTACATTATATTATAATGTATTTTCAATGATACACTGCATATTACGTTATATTATAAGGTATTTTCAATGATACACTGCATATTACTTTACATTATAAGGTATTTTCAATGATACACTGCATATTGCGTAATATTATAAGGTATTTTCAATGATGCACTGCATATTACATTATATTATAAGGTATTTTCAATGATACACTGCATATTAAGTTATATCCTAAGGTATTTTCAATGATACACTGCATATTACGTTATATTATATGGTATTTTCAACGATACACTGCATATTACGTTATATTATAAGGTATTTTCAATGATTGACTGCATATTACGTTATATTATAAGGTATTTACAATGATACACTGCATATTACAACAGATTATAAGGTATTTTCAATGTGACACTGCATATTACGTTGTATTATAAGGTATTTTCAATGATTCATTGCATATTACCTTATATTATAAGGTATTTTCAATGATACACTGCATATTACAGTATATTATAAGGTATTTTCAATGATGCACTGCATATTACATTATATTATAAGGTATTTTCAATGATGCACTGCATATTACATTATATTATAAGGTATTTTCAATGATACACTGCATATTACGTTATATCCTAAGGTATTTTCAACGGTACACTGCATGTTACGTTATATTATAAGGTATTTTCAATAATAGACTGCATATTACGTTATATTATAAAGTATTTTCAATGATTCACTGCATATTACGTTATATTATAAGGTATTTTCAATGATACACTGCATATTACAGTATATTATAAGGTATTTTCAATGATACACTGCATATTACGTTATATTATATGGTAGTTTCAACGATACACTGCATATTACGTTATATTATAAGGTATTTTCAGTAATAGACTGCATATTACATTATATTATAAGGTATTTTCAATGATACACTGCATATTACGTTATATTATAAGGTATTTTCAATGATACACTGCATATTACGTTATATTATAAGGAATTTTCAATGATACACTGCATATTACGTTATATTATAACGTATTTTCAATGATTCACTGCATGTTACGTTATATTATAAGGTATTTTCAATGATTCACTGCATATTACGTTATATTATAAGGTATTTTCAATGATGCCCTGCATATTACATTATATTATGAGGTATTTTCAATGATACACTGCATATTACGTTATATTATAAGGTATTTTCAATGATACACTGCATATTACGTTATATTATAAGGTATTTTCAATGATATACTGCATATTACATTACTTTATAAGGTATTTTCAATGATACACTGCATATTACGTTATATTATAAGGTATTTTCAATGATACACTGCATATTACGTTATATTATAAGGTATTTTTAATGATACACTGCATATTACATTATTTTATAAGGTATTTTGAATGATACACTGCATATTACATTATATTATGAGGTATTTTCAATGATACACTGCATATTACGTTATATTATAAGGTATTTTCAATGATACACTGCATATTACATTACATTATATGGTATTTTCAATGATACACTGCATATTGCGTAATATTATAAGGTATTTTCAATGATACACTGCATATTACGTTATATTATAAGGTATTTCCAATGATACAGTGCATATTACATTACATTATAAGGTATTTTCAATGATACACTGCATATTACATTATTTTATAAGGTATTTTGAATGATACACTGCATATTACATTATATTATAAGGTATTTTCAATGATTCACTGCATATTACGTTATATTATAAGGTATTTTCTATGATAGACTGCATATTACGTTATATTATAAGGTATTTTCTATGATGCACTGCATATTACATTATATTATAAGGAATTTTCAATGATACACTGCATATTACGTTATATTATAAGGTATTTTCAATGATACACTGCATATTACATTACTTTATAAGGTATTTTCAATGATAGACTGCATATTACGTTATATTATAAGGTATTTTCAATGATACACTGCATATTACAATATATAATAAGTTATTTGAAATGAGACACTGCATATTACATTATTTTATAAGGTATTTTGAATGATACACTGCATATTACATTATATTATAATGTATTTTCAATGATAGACTGCATATTACGTTATATTACAATGTATTTGCAATGATAAACTACGATATATTATAAGGTATTTTCAATGATATGCTGCATATTCCGTTATATAATAAGGTATTTGAAATGAGACACTGCATATTACATTATTTTAAGAGATATTTTCAATGATACACTGCATATTACAATATATTATAAGGTATTTTCAATGATACACTGCATATTACATTACTTTATAAGGTATTTTCAATGATACACTGCATATTACGTTATATTATAAGGTATTTTGAATGATACACTGCATATTACATTATATTATAAGGTATTTTCAATGATTCACTGCATATTACGTTATATTATAAGGTATTTTCTATGATAGACTGCATATTACGTTATATTATAAGGTATTTTCAACGATACACTGCATATTACGTTATATTATAAGGTATTTTCAATGATAGACTGCATATTACGTTATATTATAAGGTATTTTCAATGATACACTGCATATTGCGTAATATTATAAGGTATTTTCAATGATACTCTGCATATTACGTTATATTGTAAGGTATTTTCAATGATACACAGCATATTACATTACTTTATAAAGTATTTTCAATGATAGACTGCATATTACGTTATATTACAATGTATTTGCAATGATAAACTACGATATATTATAAGGTATTTTCAATGATACGCTGCATATTCCGTTATATAATAAGGTATTTGAAATGAGACACTGCATATTACATTATTTTAAGAGATATTTTCAATGATACACTGCATATTACAATATATTATAAGGTATTTTCAATGATACACTGCATATTACATTACTTTATAAGGTATTTTCAATGATACACTGCATATTACGTTATATTATAAGGTATTTTGAATGATACACTGCATATTACATTATATTATAAGGTATTTTCAATGATTCACTGCATATTACGTTATATTATAAGGTATTTTCTATGATAGACTGCATATTACGTTATATTATAAGGTATTTTCAACGATACACTGCATATTACGTTATATTATAAGGTATTTTCAATGATAGACTGCATATTACGTTATATTATAAGGTATTTTCAATGATAGACTGCATATTACAGTATATTATAAGGTATTTTCTATGATGCACTGCATATTACATTATATTATAAGGAATTTTCAATGATACACTGCATATTACGTTATATTATAAGGTATTTTCAATGATTGACTGCATATTACGTTATATTATAAGGTATTTTCAATGATACACTGCATATTACGTTATATTATAAGGTATTTTGAATGATACACTGCATTTTACATTATATTATAAGGTATTTTCAATGATTCACTGCATATTACGTTATATTATAAGGTATTTTCTATGATAGACTGCATATTACGTTATATTATAAGGTATTTTCAACGATACACTGCATATTACGTTATATTATAAGGTATTTTCAATGATAGACTGCATATTACGTTATATTATAAGGTATTTTCAATGATAGACTGCATATTACAGTATATTATAAGGTATTTTCTATGATGCACTGCATATTACATTATATTATAAGGTATTTTCAATGATACACTGCATATTACGTTATATTATAAGGTATTTTCAATGATACTCTGCATATTACGTTATATTATAAGGTATTTTCAATGATACACTGCATATTACATTACTTTATAAGGTATTTTCAATTATAGACTGCATATTACGTTATATTATAAGGTATTTTCAATGATACACTGCATATTACAATATATAATAAGTTATTTGAAATGAGACACTGCATATTACGTTTATTTTATAAGGTATTTTGAATGATACACTGCATATTACATTATATTATAATGTATTTTCAATGATACACTGCATATTACGTTATATTATAAGGTATTTTCAATGATACACTGCATATTACTTTACATTATAAGGTATTTTCAATGATACACTGCATATTGCGTAATATTATAAGGTATTTTCAATGATACACTGCTTATTACGTTATATTATAAGGTATTTTCAATGATACACTGCGTATTACATTATTTTATAAGGTATTATCAATGATACACTGCCTGTTACGTTATATTAAAAGGTATTTTCGAAAATACACTGCATATTACGTTATATTGTAAGGTATTTTCAATGATACACAGCATATTACATTACTTTATAAAGTATTTTCAATGATAGACTGCATATTACGTTATATTACAATGTATTTGCAATGATAAACTACGATATATTATAAGGTATTTTCAACGATACACTGCATATTACGTTATATTATGAGGTATTTTCAATGATACCCTGCATATTCCGTTATATTATAAGGTATTTTCAATGATACACTGCATATTACGTTATATTATAAGTTATTTTCAATGATACACTGCATATTAAGTTATAGTATAAGGTATTTTCAATGATTCACAGCATATTACATTATTTTAGAAGGTATTTTCAATGATTCACTGCATATTACGTTATATTATAAGGTATTTTCAATGATGCACTGCATATTACATTATATTATGAGGTATTTTCAATGATACACTGCATATTACGTTATATTATAAGGTATTTTCAATGATAGACTGCATATTACGTTATATTATAAGGTATTTTCAATGATACACTGCATATTACATTACTTTATAAGGTATTTTCAATGATACACTGCATATTACGTTATATTATAAGGTATTTTCAATGATACACTGCATATTACGTTATATTATAAGGTATTTTCAATGATACACTGCATATTACATTATATTATGCGGTATTTTCAATGATACATTGCATATTACGTTATATTATAAGGTATTTTCAATGATACACCGCATATTACATTACATTATAAGGTACTTTCAATGATACACTGCATATTGCGTAATATTATAAGGTATTTTCAATGATTCCCTGCTTATGTCGTTATATTATAAGTTATTTTTAATGATACACTGCATATTAAGTTATAGTATAAGGTATTTTCAACGATTCACAGCATATTACATTATTTTAGAAGGTATTTTCAATGATACATAGCATATTACGTTATATTATAAGGTATTTTCAATGTTACACTGCATATTACGTTGTATTATAAGGTATTTTCTATGATAGACTGCATATTACGTTATATTGTAAGGTATTTTCAACGATACACTGCATATTACGTTATATTATGAGGTATTTTCAATGATACCCTGCATATTCCGTTATATTATAAGGTATTTTCAATGATACACTGCATATTACGTTATATTATAAGTTATTTTCAATGATACACTGCATATTAAGTTATAGTATAAGGTATTTTCAATGATTCACAGCATATTACATTATTTTAGAAGGTATTTTCAATGATTCACTGCATAATACGTTATATTATAAGGTATTTTCAATGATAGAATGCATATTACGTTATATTATAAGGTATTTTCAATGATACACTGCATATTACGTTATATTATAAGGTATTTTCAATGATACACTGCATATTACATTACTTTATAAGGTATTTTCAATGATAGACTGCATATTACGTTATATTATAAGGTATTTTCAATGATACACTGCATATTACAATATATAATAAGTTATTTGAAATGAGACACTGCATATTACATTATTTTATAAGGTATTTTGAATGATACACTGCATATTACATTATATTATAATGTATTTTCAATGATACACTGCATATTACGTTATATTATAAGGTATTTTCAATGATACACTGCATATTACTTTACATTATAAGGTATTTTCAATGATACACTGCATATTGCGTAATATTATAAGGTATTTTCAATGATACTCTGCTTATTACGTTATATTATGAGGTATTTTCAATGATAGACTGCATATTACAGTATATTATAAGGTATTTTCTATGATGCACTGCATATTACATTATATTATAAGGAATTTTCAATGATACACTGCATATTACGTTATATTATAAGGTATTTTCAATGATTGACTGCATATTACGTTATATTATAAGGTATTTTCAATGATTCACTGCATATTACGTTGTATTATAAGGTATTTTCTATGATAGACTGCATATTACGTTATATTATAAGGTATTTTCAACGATACACTGCATATTACGTTATATTATAAGGTATTTTCAATGATAGACTGCATATTACGTTATATTATAAGGTATTTTCAATGATACACTGCATATTGCGTAATATTATAAGGTATTTTCAATGATACTCTGCATATTACGTTATATTATAAGGTATTTTCAATGATACACTGCATATTACATTACTTTATAAGGTATTTTCAATTATAGACTGCATATTACGTTATATTATAAGGTATTTTCAATGATACACTGCATATTACAATATATAATAAGTTATTTGAAATGAGACACTGCATATTACGTTTATTTTATAAGGTATTTTGAATGATACACTGCATATTACATTATATTATAATGTATTTTCAATGATACACTGCATATTACGTTATATTATAAGGTATTTTCAATGATACACTGCATATTACTTTACATTATAAGGTATTTTCAATGATACACTGCATATTGCGTAATATTATAAGGTATTTTCAATGATACACTGCTTATTACGTTATATTATAAGGTATTTTCAATGATACACTGCGTATTACATTATTTTATAAGGTATTATCAATGATACACTGCCTGTTACGTTATATTATAAGGTATTTTCAATGATACACTGCATATTACATTATATTATGCGGTATTTTCAATGATACATTGCATATTACGTTATATTATAAGGTATTTTCAATGATACACCGCATATTACATTACATTATAAGGTACTTTCAATGATACACTGCATATTGCGTAATATTATAAGGTATTTTCAATGATTCACTGCATATGTCGTTATATTATAAGTTATTTTTAATGATACACTGCATATTAAGTTATAGTATAAGGTATTTTCAACGATTCACAGCATATTACATTATTTTAGAAGGTATTTTCAATGATACATAGCATATTACGTTATATTATAAGGTATTTTCAATGTTACACTGCATATTACGTTGTATTATAAGGTATTTTCTATGATAGACTGCATATTACGTTATATTGTAAGGTATTTTCAACGATACACTGCATATTACGTTATATTATGAGGTATTTTCAATGATACCCTGCATATTACGTTATATTATAAGGTATTTTCAATGATACACTGCATATTACGTTATATTATAAGTTATTTTCAATGATACACTGCATATTAAGTTATAGTATAAGGTATTTTCAATGATTCACAGCATATTACATTATTTTAGAAGGTATTTTCAATGATTCACTGCATATTACGTTATATTATAAGGTATTTTCAATGATACACTGCATATTACGTTATATTATAAGGTATTTTCAATGATACACTGCATATTACGTTATATTATAAGGTATTTTCAATGATACACTGCATATTACATTACTTTATAAGGTATTTTCAATGATAGACTGCATATTACGTTATATTATAAGGTATTTTCAATGATACACTGCATATTACAATATATAATAAGTTATTTGAAATGAGACACAGCATATTACATTATTTTATAAGGTATTTTGAATGATACACTGCATATTACATTATATTATAATGTATTTTCAATGATACACTGCATATTACGTTATATTATAAGGTATTTTCAATGATACACTGCATATTACTTTACATTATAAGGTATTTTCAATGATACACTGCATATTGCGTAATATTATAAGGTATTTTCAATGATACTCTGCTTATTACGTTATATTATAAGGTATTTTCAATGATACACTGCGTATTACATTATTTTATAAGGTATTATCAATGATACACTGCCTGTTACGTTATATTAAAAGGTATTTACGAAAATACACTGCATATTACGTTATATTGTAAGGTATTTTCAATGATACACAGCATATTACATTACTTTATAAAGTATTTTCAATGATAGACTGCATATTACGTTATATTACAATGTATTTGCAATGATAAACTACGATATATTATAAGGTATTTTCAATGATACGCTGCATATTCCGTTATATAATAAGGTATTTGAAATGAGACACTGCATATTACATTATTTTAAGAGATATTTTCAATGATACACTGCATATTACAATATATTATAAGGTATTTTCAATGATACACTGCATATTACATTACTTTATAAGGTATTTTCAATGATACACTGCATATTACGTTATATTATAAGGTATTTTCAATGATACACTGCATTTTACATTATATTATAAGGTATTTTCAATGATTCACTGCATATTACGTTATATTATAAGGTATTTTCAATGATAGACTGCTTATTACGTTATATTATAAGGTATTTTCAATGATAGACTGCATATTACGTTATATTATCAGGTATTTTCAATGATACACTGCATATTACATTATTTTATAAGGTATTTTGAATAATACACTGCATATTACATTACATTATAAGGTATTTTCAACGATACACTGCATATTACAATATATTATAAGGTATTGTCAATGATACACTGCATATTACGTTATATTATAAGGTGTATATATATTATAAGGTATTTTCAATGATAAACAGCATATTGCGTAATATTATAAGGTATATTCAATGATACACTGCATATTATATTATATTATAAGGTATTTTCAATGATACACTGCATATTATATTATTTTATAAGGTATTTTCAATGATACACTGCATATTACATTACATTATAAGGTATTTTCAATGATAGACTGCATATTACGTTGTATTAGAAGGTATTTTCAGTGATACACTTCATATTACGTTATATTATAAGGTATTTTCAATGATAGACTGCATATTACGTTATATTATCAGGTATTTTCAATGATACACTGCATATTACATTATTTTATAAGGTATTTTGAATGATACACTGCATATTACATTACATTATAAGGTATTTTCAACGATACACTGCATATTACATTACATTATAAGGTATTTTCAACGATACACTGCATATTACATAACATTATAAGGTATTTTCAATGATACACAGCATATTGCGTAATATTATAAGGTATATTCAATGATACACTGCATATTGCGTAATATTATAAGGTATTTTCAATGATAGACTGCTTATTACGTTATATTATAAGGTATTTTCAATGATAGACTGCATATTACGTTATATTATCAAGTATTTTCAATGATACACTGCATATTACATTATTTTATAAGGTATTTTGAATAATACACTGCATATTACATTACATTATAAGGTATTTTCAACGATACACTGCATATTACAATATATTATAAGGTATTGTCAATGATACACTGCATATTACGTTATATTAGAAGGTATATATATATTATAAGGTATTTTCAATGATAAACAGCATATTGCGTAATATTATAAGGTATATTCAATGATACACTGCATATTATATTATATTATAAGGTATTTTCAATGATACACTGCATATTATATTATTTTATAAGGTATTTTCAATGATACACTGCATATTACATTACATTATAAGGTATTTTCAATGATAGACTGCATATTACGTTGTATTAGAAGGTATTTTCAATGATACACTTCATATTACGTTATATTATAAGGTATTTTCAATGATAGACTGCATATTACGTTATATTATCAGGTATTTTCAATGATACACTGCATATTACATTATTTTATAAGGTATTTTGAATGATACACTGCATATTACATTACATTATAAGGTATTTTCAACGATACACTGCATATTACATTACATTATAAGGTATTTTCAACGATACACTGCATATTACATTACATTATAAGGTATTTTCAATGATACACAGCATATTGCGTAATATTAAAAGGTATTTTCAATGATTCACTTCATGTTACGTTATATTAAAAGGTATTTTCAAAGATACACTGCATATTACATTATTTTATAAGGTATTTTCAATGATACACTGCATATTACATTATTTTATAAGATATTTTCAATGATACACTGCATATTACAATATATTATAAGGTATTGTCAATGATACACTGCATATTACATTACATTATAAGGTATTTTCAATGATACACAGCATATTGCGTAATATTATAAGGTATTTTCAATGATTCACTTCATGTTACGTTATAATAAAAGGTATTTTCAAAGATACACTGCATATTACATTATTTTATACTGTATTTTCAATGATACACTGCATATTACATTATTTTATAAGATATTTTCAATGATACACTGCATATTACAATATATTATAAGGTATTGTCAATGATACACTGCATATTACATTACATTATAAGGTATTTTCAATGGTACACTGCATATTGCGTAATATTATAAGGTATTTTCAATGATAGACTGCTTATTGCGTTATATTATAAGGTATTTTCAATGATAGACTGCATATTACGTTATATTATCAGGTATTTTCAATGATACACTGCATATTACATTATTTTATAAGGTATTTTGAATGATACACTGCATATTACATTACATTATAAGGTATTTTCAACGATACACTGTATATTACATAACATTATAAGGTATTTTCAATGATACACAGCATATTGCGTAATATTATAAGGTATATTCAATGAAACACTGCATATTATATTATATTATAAGGTACTTTCAATGATACACTGCATATTACATTATTTTATAAGATATTTTCAATGATACACTGCATATTACAATATATTATAAGATATTTTCAATGATACACAGCATATTGCGTAATATTATAAGGTATTTTCAATGATAGACTGCTTATGACGTTATATTATAAGGTATTTTCAATGATACACTGCATATTACGTTATATTATAAGGTATTTTCAATGATACACGGCATACTACGTTATATTAAAAGGTATTTTCAAAGATACACTGGATATTACGTCATATTATAAGGTATTTTCAATGATACACTGCATATAACATTACATTATAAGGTATTTTCAATGATAGACTGCATATTACGTTGTATTAGAAGGTATTTTCAATGATACACTTCATATTACGTTATATTATAAGGTATTTTCAATGATAGACTGCATATTACGTTATATTATCAGGTATTTTCAATGATACACTGCATATTACATTATTTTATAAGGTATTTTGAATAATACACTGCATATTACATTACATTATAAGGTATTTTCAACGATACACTGCATATTACAATATATTATAAGGTATTGTCAATGATACACTGCATATTACGTTATATTAGAAGGTATATATATATTATAAAGTATTTTCAATGATAAACAGCATATTGCGTAATATTATAAGGTATATTCAATGATACACTGCATATTATATTATATTATAAGGTATTTTCAATGATACACTGCATATTATATTATTTTATAAGGTATTTTCAATGATACACTGCATATTACGTTATATTAGAAGGTATTTTCAATGATACACTTCATATTACGTCATATTATAAGGTATTTTCTATGATACACTGCATATAACATTACATTATAAGGAATTTTCAATGATACACTGCATATTGCGTAATATTATAAGGTATTTTCAATGATACACTGCATATTACATTACATTATAAGGTATTTTCAATGATAGACTGCATATTACGTTGTATTAGAAGGTATATTCAATGATACACTGCATATTATATTATATTATAAGGTATTTTCAATGATACACTGCATATTACATTATTTTATAAGATATTTTCAATGATACACTGCATATAACAATATATTATAAGGTATTGTCAATGATACACTGCATATTACATTACATTATAAGGTATTTTCAATGGTACACTGCATATTGCGTAATATTATAAGGTATTTTCAATGATAGACTGCTTATTACGTTATATTATAAGGTATTTTCAATGATAGACTGCATATTACGTTATATTATCAGGTATTTTCAACGATACACTGCATATTACAATATATTATAAGGTATTGTCAATTATACACTGCATATTACGTTATATTAGAAGGTATATATATATTATAAGGTATTTTCAATGATAAACAGCATATTGCGTAATATTATAAGGTATTTTCAATGATTCACTTCATGTTACGTTATATTAAAAGGTATTTTCAAAGATACACTGCATATTACATTATTTTATAAGGTATTTTCAATGATACACTGCATATTACATTATTTTATAAGATATTTTCAATGATACACTGCATATTACAATATATTATAAGGTATTGTCAATGATACACTGCATATTACATTACATTATAAGGTATTTTCAACGATACACTGCATATTACATTACATTATAAGGTATTTTCAACGATACACTGCATATTACATTACATTATAAGGTATTTTCAATGATACACAGCATATTGCGTAATATTATAAGGTATATTCAATGATACACTGCATATTATATTATATTATAAGGTATTTTCAATGATACACTGCATATTACATTATTTTATAAGGTATTTTCAATGATACACTGCATATTACATTATTTTATAAGATATTTTCAATGATACACTGCATATTACAATATATTATAAGGTATTGTCAATGATACACTGCATATTACATTACATTATAAGGTATTTTCAATGATAGACTGCATATTACGTTGTATTAGAAGGTATTTTCAATGATACACTGCATATTACATTATTTTATAAGATATTTTCAATGATACACTGCATATTACAATATATTATATGTATTGTCAATGATACACTGCATATTACATTACATTATAAGGTATTTTCAATGGTACACTGCATATTGCGTAATATTATAAGGTATTTTCAATGATAGACTGCATATTACGTTATATTAGAAGGTATTTTCAATGATACACTTCATATTACGTTATATTATAAGGTATTTTCAATGATAGACTGCATATTATGTTATATTATCAGGTATTTTCAATGATACACTGCATATTACGTTGTATTAGAAGGTATTTTCAATGATACACTTCATATTACGTTATATTATAAGGTATTTTCAATGATACACAGCATATTGCGTAATATTATAAGGTATATTCAATGATACACTGCATATTATATTATATTATAAGGTATTTTCAATGATACACTGCATATTACATTATTTTATAAGATATTTTCAATGATACACTGCATATTACAATATATTATAAGGTATTGTCAATGATACACTGCATATTACATTACATTATAAGGTATTTTCAATGATACACAGCATATTGCGTAATATTATAAGGTATTTTCAATGATTCACTTCATGTTACGTTATATTAAAAGGTATTTTCAAAGATACACTGCATATTACATTATTTTATAAGGTATTTTCAATGATACACTGCATATTACATTATTTTATAAGATATTTTCAATGATACACTGCATATTACAATATATTATAAGGTATTGTCAATGATACACTGCATATTACATTACATTATAAGGTATTTTCAATGGTACACTGCATATTGCGTAATATTATAAGGTATTTTCAATGATAGACTGCTTATTACGTTATATTATAAGGTATTTTCAATGATACACTGCATATTACGTTATATTATAAGGTATTTTCAATGATACACGGCATACTACGTTATATTAAAAGGTATTTTCAAAGATACACTGGATATTACGTTATATTATAAGGTATTTTCAATGATACACTGCATATTACATTATTTTATAAGGTATTTTCAATGATACACTGCATATTACATTACATTATAAGGTATTTTCAATGATAGACTGCTTATTACGTTATATTATAAGGTATTTTCAATGATACACTGCATATTACGTTATATTATAAGGTATTTTCAATGATACACGGCATACTACGTTATATTAAAAGGTATTTTCAAAGATACACTGGATATTACGTTATATTATAAGGTATTTTCAATGATACACTGCATATTACATTATTTTATAAGGTATTTTCAATGATACACTGCATATTACATTACATTATAAGGTATTTTCAATGATAGACTGCATATTACGTTATATTAGAAGGTATTTTCAATGATACACTTCATATTACGTTATATTATAAGGTATTTTCAATGATAGACTGCATATTATATTATATTATCAGGTATTTTCAATGATACACTGCATACTACGTTATATTAAAAGGTATTTTCAAAGATACACTGGATATTACGTCATATTATAAGGTATTTTCAATGATACACTGCATATAACATTACATTATAAGGAATTTTCAATGATACACTGCATATTGCGTAATATTATAAGGTATTTTCAATGATAGACTGCTTATGACGTTATATTATAAGGTATTTTCAATGAATCACTGCATATTATATTATTTTATAAGGTATTTTCAATGATACACTGCATATTACATTACATTATAAGGTATTTTCAATGATAGACTGCATATTACGTTGTATTAGAAGGTATATTCAATGATACACTGCATATTATATTATATTATAAGGTATTTTCAATGATACACTGCATATTATATTATTTTATAAGGTATTTTCAATGATACACTGCATATTATATTATTTTATAAGGTATTTTCAATGATACACTGCATATTACATTACATTATAAGGTATTTTCAATGATAGACTGCATATTACGTTGTATTAGAAGGTATTTTCAATGATACACTTCATATTACGTTATATTATAAGGTATTTTCAATGATACACAGCATATTGCGTAATATTATAAGGTATATTCAATGATACACTGCATATTATATTATATTATAAGGTATTTTCAATGATACACTGCATATTACATTATTTTATAAGATATTTTCAATGATACACTGCATATTACAATATATTATAAGGTATTGTCAATGATACACTGCATATTACATTACATTATAAGGTATTTTCAATGGTACACTGCATATTGCGTAATATTATAAGGTATTTTCAATGATAGACTGCTTATTACGTTATATTATAAGGTATTTTCAATGATAGACTGCATATTACGTTATATTATCAGGTATTTTCAATGATACACTGCATATTACATTATTTTATAAGGTATTTTGAATAATACACTGCATATTACATTACATTATAAGGTATTTTCAACGATACACTGCATATTACAATATATTATAAGGTATTGTCAATGATACACTGCATATTACGTTATATTATAAGGTATATATATATTATAAGGTATTTTCAATGATACACAGCATATTGCGTAATATTATAAGGTATATTCAATGAAACACTGCATATTATATTATATTATAAGGTACTTTCAATGATACACTGCATATTACATTATTTTATAAGATATTTTCAATGATACACTGCATATTACAATATATTATAAGATATTTTCAATGATACACAGCATATTGCGTAATATTATAAGGTATTTTCAATGATAGACTGCTTATGACGTTATATTATAAGGTATTTTCAATGATACACTGCATATTACGTTATATTATAAGGTATTTTCAATGATACACGGCATACTACGTTATATTAAAAGGTATATTCAAAGATACACTGGATATTACGTCATATTATAAGGTATTTTCAATGATACACTGCATATAACATTACATTATAAGGTATTTTCAATGATAGACTGCATATTACGTTGTATTAGAAGGTATTTTCAGTGATACACTTCATATTACGTTATATTATAAGGTATTTTCAATGATAGACTGCATATTACGTTATATTATCAGGTATTTTCAATGATACACTGCATATTACATTATTTTATAAGGTATTTTGAATGATACACTGCATATTACATTACATTATAAGGTATTTTCAACGATACACTGCATATTACATTACATTATAAGGTATTTTCAACGATACACTGCATATTACATAACATTATAAGGTATTTTCAATGATACACAGCATATTGCGTAATATTATAAGGTATATTCAATGATACACTGCATATTGCGTAATATTATAAGGTATTTTCAATGATAGACTGCTTATTACGTTATATTATAAGGTATTTTCAATGATAGACTGCATATTACGTTATATTATCAGGTATTTTCAATGATACACTGCATATTACATTATTTTATAAGGTATTTTGAATAATACACTGCATATTACATTACATTATAAGGTATTTTCAACGATACACTGCATATTACAATATATTATAAGGTATTGTCAATGATACACTGCATATTACGTTATATTAGAAGGTATATATATATTATAAGGTATTTTCAATGATAAACAGCATATTGCGTAATATTATAAGGTATATTCAATGATACACTGCATATTATATTATATTATAAGGTATTTTCAATGATACACTGCATATTATATTATTTTATAAGGTATTTTCAATGATACACTGCATATTACGTTATATTAGAAGGTATTTTCAATGATACACTTCATATTACGTCATATTATAAGGTATTTTCAATGATACACTGCATATAACATTACATTATAAGGAATTTTCAATGATACACTGCATATTGCGTAATATTATAAGGTATTTTCAATGATACACTGCATATTACATTACATTATAAGGTATTTTCAATGATAGACTGCATATTACGTTGTATTAGAAGGTATATTCAATGATACACTGCATATTATATTATATTATAAGGTATTTTCAATGATACACTGCATATTACATTATTTTATAAGATATTTTCAATGATACACTGCATATTACAATATATTATAAGGTATTGTCAATGATACACTGCATATTACATTACATTATAAGGTATTTTCAATGGTACACTGCATATTGCGTAATATTATAAGGTATTTTCAATGATAGACTGCTTATTACGTTATATTATAAGGTATTTTCAATGATAGACTGCATATTACGTTATATTATCAGGTATTTTCAACGATACACTGCATATTACAATATATTATAAGGTATTGTCAATTATACACTGCATATTACGTTATATTAGAAGGTATATATATATTATAAGGTATTTTCAATGATAAACAGCATATTGCGTAATATTATAAGGTATATTCAATGATACACTGCATATTATATTATATTATAAGGTATTTTCAATGATACACTGCATATTATATTATTTTATAAGGTATTTTCAACGATACACTGCATATTACATTACATTATAAGGTATTTTCAATGATAGACTGCATATTACGTTATATTATAAGGTATTTTCAATGATACACAGCATATTGCGTAATATTATAAGGTATTTTCAATGATTCACTTCATGTTACGTTATATTAAAAGGTATTTTCAAAGATACACTGCATATTACATTATTTTATAAGGTATTTTCAATGATACACTGCATATTACATTATTTTATAAGATATTTTCAATGATACACTGCATATTACAATATATTATAAGGTATTGTCAATGATACACTGCATATTACATTACATTATAAGGTATTTTCAACGATACACTGCATATTACATTACATTATAAGGTATTTTCAACGATACACTGCATATTACATTACATTATAAGGTATTTTCAATGATACACAGCATATTGCGTAATATTATAAGGTATATTCAATGATACACTGCATATTATATTATATTATAAGGTATTTTCAATGATACACTGCATATTACATTATTTTATAAGGTATTTTCAATGATACACTGCATATTACATTATTTTATAAGATATTTTCAATGATACACTGCATATTACAATATATTATAAGGTATTGTCAATGATACACTGCATATTACATTACATTATAAGGTATTTTCAATGATAGACTGCATATTACGTTGTATTAGAAGGTATTTTCAATGATACACTGCATATTACATTATTTTATAAGATATTTTCAATGATACACTGCATATTACAATATATTATATGTATTGTCAATGATACACTGCATATTACATTACATTATAAGGTATTTTCAATGGTACACTGCATATTGCGTAATATTATAAGGTATTTTCAATGATAGACTGCATATTACGTTATATTAGAAGGTATTTTCAATGATACACTTCATATTACGTTATATTATAAGGTATTTTCAATGATAGACTGCATATTACATTACATTATAAGGTATTTTCAATGATACACAGCATATTGCGTAATATTATAAGGTATTTTCAATGATTCACTTCATGTTACGTTATATTAAAAGGTATTTTCAAAGATACACTGCATATTACATTATTTTATAAGGTATTTTCAATGATACACTGCATATTACATTATTTTATAAGATATTTTCAATGATACACTGCATATTACAATATATTATAAGGTATTGTCAATGATACACTGCATATTACATTACATTATAAGGTATTTTCAATGGTACACTGCATATTGCGTAATATTATAAGGTATTTTCAATGATAGACTGCTTATTACGTTATATTATAAGGTATTTTCAATGATACACTGCATATTACGTTATATTATAAGGTATTTTCAATGATACACGGCATACTACGTTATATTAAAAGGTATTTTCAAAGATACACTGGATATTACGTTATATTATAAGGTATTTTCAATGATACACTGCATATTACATTATTTTATAAGATATTTTCAATGATACACTGCATATTACAATATATTATAAGGTATTGTCAATGATACACTGCATATTACATTACATTATAAGGTATTTTCAATGGTACACTGCATATTGCGTAATATTATAAGGTATTTTCAATGATAGACTGCTTATTACGTTATATTATAAGGTATTTTCAATGATAGACTGCATATTACGTTATATTATCAGGTATTTTCAATGATACACTGCATATTACATTATTTTATAAGGTATTTTGAATAATACACTGCATATTACATTACATTATAAGGTATTTTCAACGATACACTGCATATTACAATATATTATAAGGTATTGTCAATGATACACTGCATATTACGTTATATTATAAGGTATATATATATATTATAAGATATTTTCAATGATAAACAGCATATTGCGTAATATTATAAGGTATATTCAATGATACACTGCATATTATATTATATTATAAGGTATTTTCAATGATACACTGCATATTATATTATTTTATAAGGTATTTTCAATGATACACTGCATATTACATTACATTATAAGGTTTTTTCAATGATAGACTGCATATTACGTTGTATTAGAAGGTATTTTCAGTGATACACTTCATATTACGTTATATTATAAGGTATTTTCAATGATAGACTGCATATTACGTTATATTATCAGGTATTTTCAATGATACACTGCATATTACATTATTTTATAAGGTATTTTGAATGATACACTGCATATTACATTACATTATAAGGTATTTTCAACGATACACTGCATATTACATTACATTATAAGGTATTTTCAACGATACACTGCATATTACATAACATTATAAGGTATTTTCAATGATACACAGCATATTGCGTAATATTATAAGGTATATTCAATGATACACTGCATATTGCGTAATATTATAAGGTATTTTCAATGATAGACTGCTTATTACGTTATATTATAAGGTATTTTCAATGATACACTGCATATTACGTTATATTATAAAGTATTTTCAATGATACACTGCATATTACATTATTTTATAAGGTATTTTGAATAATACACTGCATATTACATTACATTATAAGGTATTTTCAACGATACACTGCATATTACAATATATTATAAGGTATTGTCAATGATACACTGCATATTACGTTATATTAGAAGGTATATATATATTATAAGGTATTTTCAATGATAAACAGCATATTGCGTAATATTATAAGGTATATTCAATGATACACTGCATATTATATTATATTATAAGGTATTTTCAATGATACACTGCATATTATATTATTTTATAAGGTATTTTCAATGATACACTGCATATTACATTACATTATAAGGTATTTTCAATGATAGACTGCATATTACGTTGTATTAGAAGGTATTTTCAATGATACACTTCATATTACGTTATATTATAAGGTATTTTCAATGATAGACTGCATATTACGTTATATTATCAGGTATTTTCAATGATACACTGCATATTACATTATTTTATAAGGTATTTTGAATGATACACTGCATATTACATTACATTATAAGGTATTTTCAACGATACACTGCATATTACATTACATTATAAGGTATTTTCAACGATACACTGCATATTACATTACATTATAAGGTATTTTCAATGATACACAGCATATTGCGTAATATTATAAGGTATTTT
>CAKAJI010000594.1:157075-199697 GCA_916610255.1 Lasioglossum lativentre
AAGATACACGGCATATTGCGTAATATTATAAGGTATTTTCAATGAGAGACTGCTTATAACAATACGTTATAAGGTATTTTCAATGATACACTGCATATTGCATAATATTATAAGGTATTTTCAATGATAGACTGCTTATGACGTTATATTATAAGGTATTTTCAATGATACACTGCATATTACGTTATATTATAAGGTATTTTCAATGATAGACTGCATATTACGTTATATTAGAAGGTATTTTCAATGATACACTTCATATTACGTTATATTAGAAGGTATTTTCAATGATACACTGCATATTACGTTATATTATAAGGTATTTTCAGTGATACACGGCATACGACGTTATATTATAAGGTATTTTCAAAGATACACGGCATACTACGTTATATTAAAAGGTATTTTCAAAGATACACTGGATATTACGTTATATTATAAGGTATTTTCAATGATACACTGCATATTACATTATTTTACAAGGTATTTTCAATGATACACTGCATATTACATTACATTATAAGGTATTTTCAATGATAGACTGCATATTACGTTATATTAGAAGGTATTTTCAATGATACACTTCATATTACGTTATATTATAAGGTATTTTCAATGATAGACTGCATATTATGTTATATTATCAGGTATTTTCAATGATACACTGCATATTACATTATTTTATAAGGTATTTTCAATGATACACTGATTACATTATTTCATAAGATATTTTCAATGATACACTGCATATTACATTATTTTATAAGGTATTTTCAATGATACACTGATTACATTATTTCATAAGATATTTTCAATGATACACTGCATATTATAATATATTATAAGGTATTGTCAATGATACACTGCATATTACATTACATTATAAGGTATTTTCAATGATACACTGCATATTGCGTAATATTATAAGGTATTTTCAACGATAGACTGCTTATTACGTTATATTATAAGGTATTTTCAATGATACACTGCATATTACATTACTTTATAAAGTATTTTCATTGATAGACTGCATATTACGTTATATTATAAGGTATTTTCAATGATACACTGCATATTACGTTATATTATATGGTATTTTCAGTGATACACGGCATACGACGTTATATTATAAGGTATTTTCTATGATACACTGCATATTACGTTGTATTATAAGGTATTTTCAATGATACACTGGATATTACGGTATATTATAAGGTATTTTCAATGATACACTGCATATTACGTTATATTATAAGGTATTTTCAATGATACACTGCATATTACATTACATTATATGGTATTTTTAACAATACACGGCATATTACATTACATTATAAGATATTTTCAATGATACACTGCATATTACATTATATTATAAGGTATTTTCAATGATAGACTGCATATTACGTTATATTAGAAGGTATTTTCAATGATACACTTCATATTACGTTATATTATAAGGTATTTTCAATGATAGACTGCATATTATGTTATATTATCAGGTATTTTCAATGATACACTGCATATTACATTATTTTATAAGGTATTTTCAATGATACACTGATTACATTATTTCATAAGATATTTTCAATGATACACTGCATATTACATTATTTTATAAGGTATTTTCAATGATACACTGATTACATTATTTCATAAGATATTTTCAATGATACACTGCATATTATAATATATTATAAGGTATTGTCAATGATACACTGCATATTACATTACATTATAAGGTATTTTCAATGATACACTGCATATTGCGTAATATTATAAGGTATTTTCAACGATAGACTGCTTATTACGTTATATTATAAGGTATTTTCAATGATACACTGCATATTACATTACTTTATAAAGTATTTTCATTGATAGACTGCATATTACGTTATATTATAAGGTATTTTCAATGATACACTGCATATTACGTTATATTATATGGTATTTTCAGTGATACACGGCATACGACGTTATATTATAAGGTATTTTCTATGATACACTGCATATTACGTTGTATTATAAGGTATTTTCAATGATACACTGGATATTACGGTATATTATAAGGTATTTTCAATGATACACTGCATATTACGTTATATTATAAGGTATTTTCAATGATACACTGCATATTACATTACATTATATGGTATTTTTAACAATACACGGCATATTACATTACATTATAAGATATTTTCAATGATACACTGCATATTACATTATATTATAAGGTATTTTCAATGATAGACTGCATATTACGTTATATTAGAAGGTATTTTCAATGATACACTTCATATTACGTTATATTATAAGGTATTTTCAATGATAGACTGCATATTATGTTATATTATCAGGTATTTTCAATGATACACTGCATATTACATTATTTTATAAGGTATTTTCAATGATACACTGATTACATTATTTCATAAGATATTTTCAATGATACACGGCATATTACATTATTTTATAAGGTATTTTCAATGATACACTGATTACATTATTTCATAAGATATTTTCAATGATACACTGCATATTATAATATATTATAAGGTATTGTCAATGATACACTGCATATTACATTACATTATAAGGTATTTTCAATGATACACTGCATATTGCGTAATATTATAAGGTATTTTCAACGATAGACTGCTTATTACGTTATATTATAAGGTATTTTCAATGATACACTGCATATTACATTACTTTATAAAGTATTTTCATTGATAGACTGCATATTACGTTATATTATAAGGTATTTTCAATGATAGACTGCATATTACGTTATATTAGAAGGTATTTTCAATGATACACTTCATATTACATTACATTATATGGTATTTTTAACAATACACTGCATATTACATTACATTATAAGATATTTTCAATGATAGACTGCATATTACGTTATATTAGAAGGTATTTTCAATGATACACTTCATATTACATTACATTATATGGTATTTTTAACAATACACTGCATATTACATTACATTATAAGATATTTTCAATGATACACTGCATATTACATTATATTAGAAGGTATTTTCAATGATACAATGCATATTACGTTATATTATAAGGTATTTTCAGTGATACACGGCATACGACGTTATATTATAAGGTATTTTCAATGATACACTGCATATTACGTTGTATTATAAGGTATTTTCAATGATACACTGGATATTACGGTATATAATAAGGTATTTTCAATGATACACTGCATATTACATTATTTTATAAGGTATTTTCAATGATACACTGATTACATTATTTCATAAGATATTTTCAATGATACACTGCATATTATAATATATTATAAGGTATTGTCAATGATACACTTGCATATTACATTACATTATATGGTATTTTTAACAATACACGGCATATTACATTACATTATAAGATATTTTCAATGATACACTGCATATTACATTATATTATAAGGTATTTTCAATGATACACTGCATATTACGTTGTATTATAAGGTATTTTCAATGATACACTGGATATTACATTATTTTATAAGGTATTTTCAATGATTCACTGCATATTACATTACATATAAGGTATTTTCAATGATTCACTTCATGTTACGTTATATTAAAAGGTATTTTCAATGATACACTGCATATTACGTTATATTATAAGGTATTTTCAATGATACATTGCATATTACATTATTTTATAAGGTATTTTCAATGATACACTGCATATTACATTACATTATAAGGTATTTTCAATGATAGACTGCATATTACGTTATATTAGAAGGTATTTTCAATGATACACTTCATATTACGTTATATTATAAGGTATTTTCAATGATAGACTGCATATTATGTTATATTATCAGGTATTTTCAATGATACAATGCATATTACATTATTTTATAAGGTATTTTGAATAATACACTGCATATTACATTACATTATAAGGTATTTTCAACGATACACTGCATATTACAATATATTATAAGGTATTTTCAATGATACACTACATATTACATTACAGTATAAGGTATTTTCAATGATAGACTGCATATTACGTTATATTAGAAGGTATTTTCAATGATACACTTCATATTACCGTTATATTATCAGGTATTTTCAATGATACACTGCATATTACATTATTTTATAAGGTATTTTCAATGATACACTGCATATTACATTACATTATAAGGTATTTTCAATGATAGACTGCATATTACGTTATATTAGAAGGTATTTTCAATGATACACTGCATATTACATTACGTTATAAGGTATTTTCAATGATAGACTGCATATTACGTTATATTATAAGGTATTTTCAATGATACACGGCATACTACGTTATATTAAAAGGTATTTTCAAAGATACACTGGATATTACGTTATATTATAAGGTATTTTCAATGATACACTGCATATTACATTATTTTATAAGGTATTTTCAATGATACACTGCATATTACATTACATTATAAGGTATTTTCAATGATAGACTGCATATTACGTTATATTAGAAGGTATTTTCAATGATACACTTCATATTACGTTATATTATAAGGTATTTTCAATGATAGACTGCATATTATGTTATATTATCAGGTATTTTCAATGATACACTGCATATTACATTATTTTATAAGGTATTTTCAATGATACACTGATTACATTATTTCATAAGATATTTTCAATGATACACTGCATATCACATTATTTTATAAGGTATTTTCAATGATACACTGATTACATTATTTCATAAGATATTTTCAATGATACACTGCATATTATAATATATTATAAGGTATTGTCAATGATACACTGCATATTACATTACATTATAAGGTATTTTCAATGATACACTGCATATTGCGTAATATTATAAGGTATTTTCAACGATAGACTGCTTATTACGTTATATTATAAGGTATTTTCAATGATACACTGCATATTACATTACTTTATAAAGTATTTTCATTGATAGACTGCATATTACGTTATATTATAAGGTATTTTCAATGATACACTGCATATTACGTTATATTATAAGGTATTTTCAGTGATACACGGCATACGACGTTATATTATAAGGTATTTTCTATGATACACTGCATATTACGTTGTATTATAAGGTATTTTCAATGATACACTGGATATTACGGTATATTATAAGGTATTTTCAATGATACACTGCATATTACGTTATATTATAAGGTATTTTCAATGATAGACTGCATAATATGTTATATTATAAGGTATTTTCAATGATACACTGCATATGACATTACATTATATGGTATTTTTAACAATACACTTCATATTACATTACATTATAAGATATTTTCAATGATACACTGCATATTAAATTATATTATAAGGTATTTTCAATGATACAATGCATATTACGTTATATTATAAGGTATTTTCAGTGATACACGGCATACGACGTTATATTATAAGGTATTTTCAATGATACACTGCATATTACGTTGTATTATAAGGTATTTTCAATGATACACTGGATATTACGGTATATTATAAGGTATTTTCAATGATACACTGCATATTACATTATTTTATAAGGTATTTTCAATGATACACTGATTACATTATTTCATAAGATATTTTCAATGATACACTGCATATTACATTACATTATAAGGTATTTTCAACGATACACTGCATATTACAATATATTATAAGGTATTTTCAATGATACACTGCATATTACATTACATTATATGGTATTTTTAACAATACACGGCATATTACATTACATTATAAGATATTTTCAATGATACACTGCATATTACATTATATTATAAGGTATTTTCAATGATAGACTGCATATTACGTTATATTAGAAGGTATTTTCAATGATACACTTCATATTACGTTATATTATAAGGTATTTTCAATGATAGACTGCATATTATGTTATATTATCAGGTATTTTCAATGATACACTGCATATTACCTTATTTTATAAGGTATTTTCAATGATACACTGATTACATTATTTCATAAGATATTTTCAATGATACACTGCATATTACATTATTTTATAAGGTATTTTCAATGATACACTAATTACATTATTTCATAAGATATTTTCAATGATACACTGCATATTATAATATATTATAAGGTATTGTCAATGATACACTGCATATTACATTACATTATAAGGTATTTTCAATGATACACTGCATATTGCGTAATATTATAAGGTATTTTCAGTGATACACGGCATACGACGTTATATTATAAGGTATTTTCAATGATACACTGCATATTACGTTGTATTATAAGGTATTTTCAATGATACACTGGATATTACGGTATATAATAAGGTATTTTCAATGATACACTGCATATTACATTATTTTATAAGGTATTTTCAATGATACACTGATTACATTATTTCATAAGATATTTTCAATGATACACTGCATATTATAATATATTATAAGGTATTGTCAATGATACACTGCATATTACATTACATTATATGGTATTTTTAACAATACACGGCATATTACATTATATTATAAGATATTTTCAATGATACACTGCATATTACATTATATTATAAGGTATTTTCAATGATACACTGCATATTACGTTATATTATAAGGTATTTTCAGTGATACACGGCATACGACGTTATGTTATAAGGTATTTTCAATGATACACTGCATATTACGTTGTATTATAAGGTATTTTCAATGATACACTGGATATTACATTATTTTATAATGTATTTTCAATGATTCACTGCATATTACATTACATTATAAGGTATTTTCAATGATTCACTTCATGTTACGTTATATTAAAAGGTATTTTCAATGATACACTGCATATTACGTTATATTATATGGTATTTTCAATGATACATTGCATATTACATTATTTTATAAGGTATTTTCAATGATACACTGCATATTACATTACATTATAAGGTATTTTCAATGATAGACTGCATATTACGTTATATTAGAAGGTATTTTCAATGATACAATTCATATTACGTTATATTATAAGGTATTTTCAATGATACACTGCATATTACATTACGTTATAAGGTATTTTCAATGATAGACTGCATATTACGTTATATTATAAGGTATTTTCAATGATACACGGCATACTACGTTATATTAAAAGGTATTTTCAAAGATACACTGGATATTACGTTATATTATAAGGTATTTTCAATGATACACTGCATATTACATTATTTTATAAGGTATTTTCAATGATACACTGCATATTACATTACATTATAAGGTATTTTCAATGATAGACTGCATATTACGTTATATTAGAAGGTATTTTCAATGATACACTTCATATTACGTTATATTATAAGGTATTTTCAATGATAGACTGCATATTATGTTATATTCTAAGGTATTTTCAATGATACACTGCATATTACATTATATTATAAGGTATTTTCAATGATACACTGCATATCACATTATTTTATAAGGTATTTTCAATGATACACTGATTACATTATTTCATAAGATATTTTCAATGATACACTGCATATTATAATATATTATAAGGTATTGTCAATGATACACTGCATATTACATTACATTATAAGGTATTTTCAATGATACACTGCATATTACATTACATTATATGGTATTTTTAACAATACACGGCATATTACATTACATTATAAGATATTTTCAATGATACACTGCATATTACATTATATTATAAGGTATTTTCAATGATACACTGCATATTACGTTATATTATAAGGTATTTTCAGTGATACACGGCATACGACGTTATATTATAAGGTATTTTCAATGATACACTGCATATTACGTTATATTATAAGGTATTTTCAGTGATACACGGCATACGACGTTATGTTATAAGGTATTTTCAATGATACACTGCATATTACGTTGTATTATAAGGTATTTTCAATGATACACTGGATATTACGTTATATTATAAGGTATTTTCAATGATACACTGCATATTACATTATTTTATAAGGTATTTTCAATGATTCACTGCATATTACATTACATTATAAGGTATTTTCAATGATAGACTGCAAATTACGTTATATTAGAAGGTATTTTCAATGATACACTTCATATTACATTACTTTATAAGGTATTTTCAATGATAGACTGCATATTACGTTATATTATAAGGTATTTTCAATGATACACTGCATATTACATTACGTTATAAGGTATTTTCAATGATACACAGCATATTGCGTAATATTATAAGATATTTTCAATGATACACTGCATATTACATTACATTATAAGGTATTTTCAATGATAGACTGCATATTACGTTGTATTAGAAGGTATATTCAATGATACACTGCATATTATATTATATTATAAGGTATTTTCAATGATACACTGCATATTATATTATTTTATAAGGTATTTTCAATGATACACTGCATATTATATTATTTTGTAAGGTATTTTCAATGATACACTGATTACATTATTTCATAAGATATTTTCAATGATACACTGCATATTACATTATTTTATAAGGTATTTTCAATGATAGACTGCATATTACGTTGTATTAGAAGGTATATTCAATGATACACTGCATATTATATTATATTATAAGGTATTTTCAATGATACACTGCATATTATATTATTTTATAAGGTATTTTCAATGATACACTGCATATTATATTATTTTATAAGGTATTTTCAATGATACACTGATTACATTATTTCATAAGATATTTTCAATGATACACTGCATATTACATTATTTTATAAGGTATTTTCAATGATACACTGATTACATTATTTCATAAGATATTTTCAATGATACACTGCATATTATAATATAGTATAAGGTATTGTCAATGATACACTGCATATTACATTACATTATAAGGTATTTTCAATGATACACTGCATATTACATTACTTTATGAAGTATTTTCATTGATAGACTGCATATTACGTTGTATTATAAGGTATTTTCAATGATACACTGGATATTACGGTATATTATAAGGTATTTTCAATGATACACTGCATATTACATTATTTTATAAGGTATTTTCAATGATAGACTGCATATTACGTTATATTAGAAGGTATTTTCAATGATACACTGCATATTACATTACATTATATGGTATTTTTAACAATACACTGCATATTACATTACATTATAAGATATTTTCAATGATACACTGCATATTATATTATATTATAAGGTATTTTCAATGATACAATGCATATTACGTTATATTATAAGGTATTTTCAGTGATACTCGGCATACGACGTTATATTATAAGGTATTTTCAATGATACACTGCATATTACGTTGTATTATAAGGTATTTTCAATGATACACTGGATATTACGGTATATTATAAGGTATTTTCAATGATACACTGCATATTACATTATTTTATAAGGTATTTTCAATGATACACTGATTACATTATTTCATAAGATATTTTCAATGATACACTGCATATTACATTACATTATAAGGTATTTTCAACGATACACTGCATATTACAATATATTATAAGGTATTTTCAATGATACACTGCATATTACGTTATATTATAAGGTATTTTCAATGATACACTGCATATTACATTACGTTATAAGGTATTTTCAATGATACACAGCATATTGCGTAATATTATAAGATATTTTCAATGATACACTGCATATTACATTACATTATAAGGTATTTTCAATGATACACAGCATATTGCGTAATATTATAAGGTATTTTCAATGATTCACTTCATATTACATTATATCATAGGATATTTTCAATGATACACTGCGTATTACATTATTTTATAAGGTATTTTCAATGATACACTGCATATTACCTTATATTATAAGGTATTTTCAATGATACACTGCATATTACATTACTTTATAAGGTATTTTCAATGATACACTGCATATTACGTTATATTATAAAGTATTTTCAATGAATCACTGCATATTATTATATATTATAAAATATTTTCAATGATAGACTGCATATTACGTTATATTACTAGGTATTTTCAATGATAGACTACATATTACGCTATATTATAAGGTATTTTCAATGATACACTGCATATTACATTACATTATATGGTATTTTTAACAATACACTGCATATTACATTACATTATAAGATATTTTCAATGATACACAGCATATTGCGTAATATTATAAGGTATTTTCAATGATTCACTTCATATTACCTTATATCATAAGGTATTTTCAATGATACACTGCGTATTACATTATTTTATAAGGTATTTTCAATGATACACTGCATGTTACGTTATATTAAATGGTATTTTCAATGATAAACAGCATTTTGCGTAATATTATAAGGTATATTCAATGATACACTGCATATTATATTATATTATAAGGTATATTCAATGATACACTGCATATAACATTACATTATAAGGTATTTTCAATGATACACTGCATATTGCGTAATATTATAAGGTATTTTCAATGATACACTGCTTATGACGTTATATTATAAGGTATTTTCAATGATACACTGCATATTACGTTATATTATAAGGTATTTTCAATGATACACTGCATATTATGTTATATTATCAGGTATTTTCAATGATACACTGCATATTACATTACTTTATAAGGTATTTTCAATGATACACTGCATATTACATTATTTTATAAGATATTTTCAATGATACACTGCATATAACATTACTTTATAAAGTATTTTCAATGATAGACTGCATATTACATTACATTATAAGATATTTTCAATCATATACAGCATATTGCGTAATATTATAAGGTATTTTCAATGATTCACTTCATATTACATTATTTTATAAGGTATTTTCAATGATTCACTGCATATTAGATTACATTATAAGGTATTTTCAATGATTGACTGCAAATTACGTTATATTAGAAGGTATTTTCAATGATACACTTCATATTACGTTATATTATAAGGTATTTTGAATAATACACTGCATATTACATTACATTATAAGGTATTTTCAACGATACACTGCATATTACAATATATTATAAGGTATTTTCAATGATACACTGCATATTACATTACATTATATGGTATTTTTAACAATACACTGCATATTACATTACATTATAAGATATTTTCAATGATACACTGCATATTACATTATATTATAAGGTATTTTCAATGATACACTGCATATTACATTATATTATAAGGTATTTTCAATGATACACTGCATATTACATTACTTTATAAAGTATTTTCATTGATAGACTGCATATTACGTTATATTATAAGGTATTTTCAATTATACACTGCATATTACATTACGTTATAAGGTATTTTCAATGATACACTGCATATTACATTACTTTATAAGGTATTTTCAATGATAGACTGCATATTACGTTATATTATAAGGTATTTTCAATGATACACTGCATATTACATTACGTTATAAGGTATTTTCAATGATACACTGCATATTACATTATATTATAAGATATTTTCAATGATACACTGCATATTACAATATATTATAAGGTATTGTCAATGATACACTGCATATTACATTACATTATAAGGTATTTTCAATGATACACTGCATATTGCGTAATATTATAAGGTATTTTCAATGATAGACTGCTTATTACGTTATATTATAAGGTATTTTCAATGATACACTGCATATTACATTACTTTATAAGGTATTTTCAATGATAGACTGCATATTACGTTATATTATAAGGTATTTTCAATGATACACTGCATATTACATTACGTTATAAGGTATTTTCAATGATACACAGCATATTGCGTAATATTATAAGATATTTTCAATGATACACTGCATATTACAATATATTATAAGGTATTTTCAATGATACACTGCATATTACATTACTTTATAAAGTATTTTCATTGATAGACTGCATATTACGTTATATTATAAGGTATTTTCAATTATACACTGCATATTACATTATATTATAAGGTATTTTCAATGATACACTGCATATTACATTACTTTATAAGGTATTTTCAATGATAGACTGCATATTACGTTATATTATAAGGTATTTTCAATGATACACTGCATATTACATTACGTTATAAGGTATTTTCAATGATACACTGCATATTACATGATTTTATAAGATATTTTCAATGATACACTGCATATTACAATATATTATAAGGTATTGTCAATGATACACTGCATATTACATTACATTATAAGGTATTTTCAATGATACACTGCATATTGCGTAATATTATAAGGTATTTTCAATGATAGACTGCTTATTACGTTATATTATAAGGTATTTTCAATGATACACTGCATATTGCGTAATATTATAAGGTATTTTCAATGATACACTGCATATTACGTTGTATTATAAGGTATTTTCAATGATACACTGGATATTACGTTATATTATAAGGTATTTTCAATGATACACTGCATATTACATTACATTATAAGGTATTTTCAATGATAGACTGCAAATTACGTTATATTAGAAGGTATTTTCAATGATACACTTCATATTACGTTATATTATAAGGTATTTTGAATAATACACTGCATATTACATTACATTATAAGGTATTTTCAACGATACACTGCATATTACAATATATTATAAGGTATTTTCAATGATACACTGCATATTACATTACATTATATGGTATTTTTAACAATACACTGCATATTACATTACATTATAAGATATTTTCAATGATACACTGCATATTACATTATATTATAAGGTATTTTCAATGATACACTGCATATTACGTTATATTATAAGGTATTTTCAATGATACACTGCATATTACATTATTTTATAAGGTATTTTCAATGATACACTGATTACATTATTTCATAAGATATTTTCAATGATACACTGCATATTACAATATATTATAAGGTATTTTCAATGATACACTGCATATTACATTACTTTATAAGGTATTTTCAATGATAGACTGCATATTACGTTATATTATAAGGTATTTTCAATTATACACTGCATATTACATTATATTATAAGGTATTTTCAATGATACACTGCATATTACATTACTTTATAAGGTATTTTCAATGATAGACTGCATATTACGTTATATTATAAGGTATTTTCAATGATACACTGCATATTACATTACGTTATAAGGTATTTTCAATGATACACAGCATATTGCGTAATATTATAAGATATTTTCAATGATACACTGCATATTACATTACATTATAAGGTATTTTCAATGATACACTGCATATTGCGTAATATTATAAGGTATTTTCAATGATACACTGCTTATTACGTTATATTATAAGGTATTTTCAATGATAGACTGCATATTATGTAATATTATATGGTATTTTCAATGATAGACTGCATATTACGTAATATTATATGGTATTTTCAATGATACACTGCTTATTACTTTATATTATAAGGTATTTTCAATGACAGACTGCATATTACGATATATTATATGGTATTTTCAATGATACACTGCATATTACGTTATATTATAAGGTATTTTCAATGATACACTGCATATTACGTTATATTATAAGGTATTTTCAATGATACACTGCATATTACGATGTATTATAAGGTATTTTCAATGATACACTGCATATTACATTACATTGTAAGGTATTTTCAATGATACACTGCATATTACGTAATATTATAATGTATTTTCAATGATACATTGCATACTAAGTTATATTATGAGGTATTTTCAATGATACACTGCATATTACGATGTATTATAAGGTATTTTCAATGATAGACTGCATATTACGTTATATTATAAGGTATTTTCAATGATACACTGCATATTACGATGTATTATAAGGTATTTTCAATGATACACTGCATATTACATTACATTATAAGGTAGTTTCAATGATACACTGCATATTACGTTATATTATAAGGTATTTTCAATGATACACTGCATATTACGTTATATTATGAGGTATTTTCAATGATACACTGCATATTACGTTATATTATAAGGTATTTTCAGTGATACACTGCATATTACGTTATATTATGACGTATTTTCAATGATACACTGCATATTTCGATGTATTATAAGGTATTTTCAATGATACACTGCATATTACGTTATATTATAGGGTATTTTCAATGATAGACTGCATATTACTATATATTATAAGATATTTTCAATGGTAGACAGCATATTACATTACATTATAAGGTATTTTCAGTGATACACTGCATATTACGTTATATTATGAGGTATTATCAATGATACACTGCATATTACGATGTATTATAAGGTATTTTCAATGATACACTGCATATTACATTACATTGTAAGGTATTTTCAATGATACACTGCATATTACGTAATATTATAATGTATTTTCAATGATACAGTGCATACTAAGTTATATTATAAGGTATTTTCAATGATACACTGCATATTACATTACATTATAATGTATTTTCAATGATAGACTGCATATTACATTATTTTATAAGGTATTTTCAATGATACACTGATTACATTATTTCATAAGATATTTTCAATGATACACTGCATATTATAATATATTATAAGGTATTGTCAATGATACACTGCATATTACATTACATTATAAGGTATTTTCAATGATACACTGCATATTGCGTAATATTATAAGGTATTTTCAACGATAGACTGCTTATTACGTTATATTATAAGGTATTTTCAATGATACACTGCATATTACATTACTTTATAAAGTATTTTCATTGATAGACTGCATATTACGTTATATTATAAGGTATTTTCAATGATAGACTGCATATTACGTTATATTAGAAGGTATTTTCAATGATACACTACATATTACATTACATTATATGGTATTTTTAACAATACACTGCATATTACATTACATTATAAGATATTTTCAATGATACACTGCATATTACATTATATTAGAAGGTATTTTCAATGATACAATGCATATTACGTTATATTATAAGGTATTTTCAGTGATACACGGCATACGACGTTATATTATAAGGTATTTTCAATGATACACTGCATATTACGTTGTATTATAAGGTATTTTCAATGATACACTGGATATTACGGTATATAATAAGGTATTTTCAATGATACACTGCATATTACATTATTTTATAAGGTATTTTCAATGATACACTGATTACATTATTTCATAAGATATTTTCAATGATACACTGCATATTATAATATATTATAAGGTATTGTCAATGATACACTGCATATTACATTACATTATATGGTATTTTTAACAATACACGGCATATTACATTACATTATAAGATATTTTCAATGATACACTGCATATTACATTATATTATAAGGTATTTTCAATGATACACTGCATATTACATTACATTATAAGGTATTTTCAATGATTCACTTCATGTTACGTTATATTAAAAGGTATTTTCAATGATACACTGCATATTACGTTATATTATAAGGTATTTTCAATGATACATTGCATATTACATTATTTTATAAGGTATTTTCAATGATACACTGCATATTACATTACATTATAAGGTATTTTCAATGATAGACTGCATATTACGTTATATTATAAGGTATTTTCAGTGATACACGGCATACGACGTTATATTATAAGGTATTTTCAATGATACACTGCATATTACGTTGTATTATAAGGTATTTTCAATGATACACTGGATATTACGGTATATTATAAGGTATTTTCAATGATACACTGCATATTACATTATTTTATAAGGTATTTTCAATGATACACTGATTACATTATTTCATAAGATATTTTCAATGATACACTGCATATTACATTACATTATAAGGTATTTTCAACGATACACTGCATATTACAATATATTATAAGGTATTTTCAATGATACACTGCATATTACATTACATTATATGGTATTTTTAACAATACACGGCATATTACATTACATTATAAGATATTTTCAATGATACACTGCATATTACATTATATTATAAGGTATTTTCAATGATAGACTGCATATTACGTTATATTAGAAGGTATTTTCAATGATACACTTCATATTACGTTATATTATAAGGTATTTTCAATGATAGACTGCATATTATGTTATATTATCAGGTATTTTCAATGATACACTGCATATTACATTATTTTATAAGGTATTTTCAATGATACACTGATTACATTATTTCATAAGATATTTTCAATGATACACTGCATATTACATTATTTTATAAGGTATTTTCAATGATACACTAATTACATTATTTCATAAGATATTTTCAATGATACACTGCATATTATAATATATTATAAGGTATTGTCAATGATACACTGCATATTACATTACATTATAAGGTATTTTCAATGATACACTGCATATTGCGTAATATTATAAGGTATTTTCAGTGATACACGGCATACGACGTTATATTATAAGGTATTTTCAATGATACACTGCATATTACGTTGTATTATAAGGTATTTTCAATGATACACTGGATATTACGGTATATAATAAGGTATTTTCAATGATACACTGCATATTACATTATTTTATAAGGTATTTTCAATGATACACTGATTACATTATTTCATAAGATATTTTCAATGATACACTGCATATTATAATATATTATAAGGTATTGTCAATGATACACTGCATATTACATTACATTATATGGTATTTTTAACAATACACGGCATATTACATTACATTATAAGATATTTTCAATGATACACTGCATATTACATTATATTATAAGGTATTTTCAATGATACACTGCATATTACGTTATATTATAAGGTATTTTCAGTGATACACGGCATACGACGTTATGTTATAAGGTATTTTCAATGATACACTGCATATTACGTTGTATTATAAGGTATTTTCAATGATACACTGGATATTACATTATTTTATAAGGTATTTTCAATGATTCACTGCATATTACATTACATTATAAGGTATTTTCAATGATTCACTTCATGTTACGTTATATTAAAAGGTATTTTCAATGATACACTGCATATTACGTTATATTATATGGTATTTTCAATGATACATTGCATATTACATTATTTTATAAGGTATTTTCAATGATACACTGCATATTACATTACATTATAAGGTATTTTCAATGATAGACTGCATATTACGTTATATTAGAAGGTATTTTCAATGATACACTTCATATTACGTTATATTATAAGGTATTTTCAATGATAGACTGCATATTATGTTATATTATCAGGTATTTTCAATGATACACTGCATATTACATTATTTTATAAGGTATTTTGAATAATACACTGCATATTACATTACATTATAAGGTATTTTCAATGATACACTGCATATTACGTTATATTATATGGTATTTTCAATGATACACTGCATATTACATTATTTTATAAGGTATTTTCAATGATACACTGCATATTACATTACAGTATAAGGTATTTTCAATGATAGACTGCATATTACGTTATATTAGAAGGTATTTTCAATGATACACTTCATATTACCGTTATATTATCAGGTATTTTCAATGATACACTGCATATTACATTATTTTATAAGGTATTTTCAATGATACACTGCATATTACATTACATTATAAGGTATTTTCAATGATAGACTGCATATTACGTTATATTAGAAGGTATTTTCAATGATACACTGCATATTGCGTAATATTATAAGGTATTTTCAATGATAGACTGCATATTACGTTATATTATAAGGTATTTTCAATGATACACGGCATACTACGTTATATTAAAAGGTATTTTCAAAGATACACTGGATATTACGTTATATTATAAGGTATTTTCAATGATACACTGCATATTACATTATTTTATAAGGTATTTTCAATGATACACTGCATATTACATTACATTATAAGGTATTTTCAATGATAGACTGCATATTACGTTATATTAGAAGGTATTTTCAATGATACACTTCATATTACGTTATATTATAAGGTATTTTCAATGATAGACTGCATATTATGTTATATTATCAGGTATTTTCAATGATACACTGCATATTACATTATATTATAAGGTATTTTCAATGATACACTGATTACATTATTTCATAAGATATTTTCAATGATACACTGCATATCACATTATTTTATAAGGTATTTTCAATGATACACTGATTACATTATTTCATAAGATATTTTCAATGATACACTGCATATTATAATATATTATAAGGTATTGTCAATGATACACTGCATATTACATTACATTATAAGGTATTTTCAATGATACACTGCATATTACATTACATTATATGGTATTTTTAACAATACACGGCATATTACATTACATTATAAGATATTTTCAATGATACACTGCATATTACATTATATTATAAGGTATTTTCAATGATACAATGCATATTACGTTATATTATAAGGTATTTTCAGTGATACTCGGCATACGACGTTATATTATAAGGTATTTTCAATGATACACTGCATATTACGTTGTATTATAAGGTATTTTCAATGATACACTGGATATTACGGTATATTATAAGGTATTTTCAATGATACACTGCATATTACATTATTTTATAAGGTATTTTCAATGATACACTGATTACATTATTTCATAAGATATTTTCAATGATACACTGCATATTACATTACATTATAAGGTATTTTCAACGATACACTGCATATTACAATATATTATAAGGTATTTTCAATGATACACTGCATATTACGTTATATTATAAGGTATTTTCAATGATACACTGCATATTACATTACGTTATAAGGTATTTTCAATGATACACAGCATATTGCGTAATATTATAAGATATTTTCAATGATACACTGCATATTACATTACATTATAAGGTATTTTCAATGATACACAGCATATTGCGTAATATTATAAGGTATTTTCAATGATTCACTTCATATTACAATATATCATAGGATATTTTCAATGATACACTGCGTATTACATTATTTTATAAGGTATTTTCAATGATACACTGCATATTACCTTATATTATAAGGTATTTTCAATGATACACTGCATATTACATTACTTTATAAGGTATTTTCAATGATACACTGCATATTACGTTATATTATAAAGTATTTTCAATGAATCACTGCATATTATTATATATTATAAAATATTTTCAATGATAGACTGCATATTACGTTATATTACTAGGTATTTTCAATGATAGACTACATATTACGCTATATTATAAGGTATTTTCAATGATACACTGCATATTACATTACATTATATGGTATTTTTAACAATACACTGCATATTACATTACATTATAAGATATTTTCAATGATACACAGCATATTGCGTAATATTATAATATATTTTCAATGATTCACTTCATATTACCTTATATCATAAGGTATTTTCAATGATACACTGCGTATTACATTATTTTATAAGGTATTTTCAATGATACACTGCATGTTACGTTATATTAAATGGTATTTTCAATGATAAACAGCATTTTGCGTAATATTATAAGGTATATTCAATGATACACTGCATATTATATTATATTATAAGGTATATTCAATGATACACTGCATATAACATTACATTATAAGGTATTTTCAATGATACACTGCATATTGCGTAATATTATAAGGTATTTTCAATGATAGACTGCTTATGACGTTATATTATAAGGTATTTTCAATGATACACTGCATATTACGTTATATTATAATGTATTTTCAATGATACACTGCATATTACGTTATATTATAAGGTATTTTCAATGATACACTGCATATTACATTACGTTATAAGGTATTTTCAATTATACACTGCATATTACATTATATTATAAGGTATTTTCAATGATACACTGCATATTACATTACTTTATAAGGTATTTTCAATGATAGACTGCATATTACGTTATATTATAAGGTATTTTCAATGATACACTGCATATTACATTACGTTATAAGGTATTTTCAATGATACACATCATATTGCGTAATATTATAAGATATTTTCAATGATACACTGCATATTACATTACATTATAAGGTATTTTCAATGATACACAGCATATTGCGTAATATTATAACGTATTTTCAATGATTCACTTCATATTACCTTATATCATAAGGTATTTTCAATGATACACTGCGTATTACATTATTTTATAAGGTATTTTCAATGATACACTTCATATTACGTTATATTATAAGGTATTTTCAATGATACACTGCATATTATGTTATATTATCAGGTATTTTCAATGATACACTGCATATTACATTATTTTATAAGGTATTTTCAATGATACACTGCATATTACATTATTTTATAAGATATTTTCAATGATACACTGCATATAACATTACTTTATAAAGTATTTTCAATGATAGACTGCATATTACATTACATTATAAGATATTTTCAATCATATACAGCATATTGCGTAATATTATAAGGTATTTTCAATGATTCACTTCATATTACATTATTTTATAAGGTATTTTGAATAATACACTGCATATTACATTACATTATAAGGTATTTTCAACGATACACTGCATATTACAATATATTATAAGGTATTTTCAATGATACACTGCATATTACATTACATTATATGGTATTTTTAACAATACACTGCATATTACATTACATTATAAGATATTTTCAATGATACACTGCATATTACATTATATTATAAGGTATTTTCAATGATACACTGCATATTACATTATATTATAAGGTATTTTCAATGATACACTGCATATTACATTACTTTATAAAGTATTTTCATTGATAGACTGCATATTACGTTATATTATAAGGTATTTTCAATTATACACTGCATATTACATTACGTTATAAGGTATTTTCAATGATACACTGCATATTACATTACTTTATAAGGTATTTTCAATGATAGACTGCATATTACGTTATATTATAAGGTATTTTCAATGATACACTGCATATTACATTACGTTATAAGGTATTTTCAATGATACACTGCATATTACATGATTTTATAAGATATTTTCAATGATACACTGCATATTACAATATATTATAAGGTATTGTCAATGATACACTGCATATTACATTACATTATAAGGTATTTTCAATGATACACTGCATATTGCGTAATATTATAAGGTATTTTCAATGATAGACTGCTTATTACGTTATATTATAAGGTATTTTCAATGATACACTGCATATTGCGTAATATTATAAGGTATTTTCAATGATACACTGCATATTACGTTATATTATAAGGTATTTTCAATGATACACTGGATATTACGTTATATTATAAGGTATTTTCAATGATACACTGCATATTACATTATTTTATAAGGTATTTTCAATGATTCACTGCATATTAGATTACATTATAAGGTATTTTCAATGATAGACTGCAAATTACGTTATATTAGAAGGTATTTTCAATGATACACTTCATATTACGTTATATTATAAGGTATTTTGAATAATACACTGCATATTACATTACATTATAAGGTATTTTCAACGATACACTGCATATTACAATATATTATAAGGTATTTTCAATGATACACTGCATATTACATTATTTTATAAGGTATTTTCAATGATACACTGCATATTACATTATTTTATAAGGTATTTTCAATGATACACTGATTACATTATTTCATAAGATATTTTCAATGATACACTGCATATTACAATATATTATAAGGTATTTTCAATGATACACTGCATATTACATTACTTTATAAAGTATTTTCATTGATAGACTGCATATTACGTTATATTATAAGGTATTTTCAATTATACACTGCATATTACATTATATTATAAGGTATTTTCAATGATACACTGCATATTACATTACTTTATAAGGTATTTTCAATGATAGACTGCATATTACGTTATATTATAAGGTATTTTCAATGATACACTGCATATTACATTACGTTATAAGGTATTTTCAATGATACACAGCATATTGCGTAATATTATAAGATATTTTCAATGATACACTGCATATTACAATATATTATAAGGTATTTTCAATGATACACTGCATATTACATTACTTTATAAAGTATTTTCATTGATAGACTGCATATTACGTTATATTATAAGGTATTTTCAATTATACACTGCATATTACATTATATTATAAGGTATTTTCAATGATACACTGCATATTACATTACTTTATAAGGTATTTTCAATGATAGACTGCATATTACGTTATATTATAAGGTATTTTCAATGATACACTGCATATTACATTACGTTATAAGGTATTTTCAATGATACACTGCATATTACATGATTTTATAAGATATTTTCAATGATACACTGCATATTACAATATATTATAAGGTATTGTCAATGATACACTGCATATTACATTACATTATAAGGTATTTTCAATGATACACTGCATATTGCGTAATATTATAAGGTATTTTCAATGATAGACTGCTTATTACGTTATATTATAAGGTATTTTCAATGATACACTGCATATTGCGTAATATTATAAGGTATTTTCAATGATACACTGCATATTACGTTGTATTATAAGGTATTTTCAATGATACACTGGATATTACGTTATATTATAAGGTATTTTCAATGATTCACTGCATATTACATTACATTATAAGGTATTTTCAATGATAGACTGCAAATTACGTTATATTAGAAGGTATTTTCAATGATACACTTCATATTACGTTATATTATAAGGTATTTTGAATAATACACTGCATATTACATTACATTATAAGGTATTTTCAACGATACACTGCATATTACAATATATTATAAGGTATTTTCAATGATACACTGCATATTACATTACATTATATGGTATTTTTAACAATACACTGCATATTACATTACATTATAAGATATTTTCAATGATACACTGCATATTACATTATATTATAAGGTATTTTCAATGATACACTGCATATTACGTTATATTATAAGGTATTTTCAATGATACACTGCATATTACATTATTTTATAAGGTATTTTCAATGATACACTGATTACATTATTTCATAAGATATTTTCAATGATACACTGCATATTACAATATATTATAAGGTATTTTCAATGATACACTGCATATTACATTACTTTATAAAGTATTTTCATTGATAGACTGCATATTACGTTATATTATAAGGTATTTTCAATGATACACTGCATATTACATTATATTATAAGGTATTTTCAATGATACACTGCATATTACATTACTTTATAAGGTATTTTCAATGATAGACTGCATATTACGTTATATTATAAGGTATTTTCAATGATACACTGCATATTACATTACGTTATAAGGTATTTTCAATGATACACAGCATATTGCGTAATATTATAAGATATTTTCAATGATACACTGCATATTACATTACATTATAAGGTATTTTCAATGATACACTGCATATTGCGTAATATTATAAGGTATTTTCAATGATACACTGCTTATTACGTTATATTATAAGGTATTTTCAATGATAGACTGCATATTATGTAATATTATATGGTATTTTCAATGATAGACTGCATATTACGTAATATTTGTGACGTTCGTCACCACAGTCCGTCCTGCTCTTGCAAGCCCAGGCCGTTCCTGTGGTATATTTTTAAGGGGCCTGCCCCTCATTCATACGCCACTATTTCAAATCTCACAAGAATAAAGTTTCAAGGGACCGTTTCCCTATTGATACGGTCCGTTCCAGTCTAGTGAACCTACTACGTCGCAACCCCCACCAGAAGTCGAAATCATCGAGACAGCGGATCAAATCGATCATTAGTAGTCGACAGTCCGAACCGACAACACCATTCCTGCACCTGAATTATCTCACGAAATACGATAAAGACATAGTCTGAGAACAGAATTATTTCACGAAATACGATAAGGACATAGTCTGAGAACAGAATTATTTCACGAAATACGATAAGAACATAGTCTGAGAACTGAATTATTTCACGAAATACGATAAAGGACATAGTCTCAGAACAGAATTATTTCACGAAATACGATAAGGACATAGTCTCAGAACAGAATTATTTCACAAAATACGATAAAGGACTTAGACGCAGGAACGTCGATCCACCTCCAGTGATCCACTACCCCTTCCACTGGAACAACTTGACATGTGATTGGGACTACCCCCTTCCACCAACGTTGGACTATAAGGGAAGCAGCTGGACACCTACGAAGTCAGTTGAATTCAGGAATCAGTCGAAAGCAGTTGAACTCAGGAATCAGTCGAAAGCAGTTGAACTCAGGAATCAGTCGAAACCAGTTGAACTCAGGGATCAGTCGAAACCAGTTGAAGTCAGAAGTCGAAGTCAGTCGAAGTCAGGAGTCAGTCGAAGTCAGGAGTCAGTCGAAGTCACGAGTCAGCTGAAGTCTGAAGTCAGAATTCTCCGGTGCACCATCCAGTGCAACGACTGTTCGCGTTCACTTTCCTCAATCCAACCTTTTAACCATTTACCTACTTCCATCATTCTCGATGATGAAACCGAGAGCACTTTGAACTATTTGTAGTTCTGGAACTCAAACTGAGAGGATACACCACCTCCTTCCTAATCCCCTTATACGTCGATATTGCTGCGTGCGGACCAGCACAGAATAAATTCATTTGCGTGTGCGAACGTGCGTGTATCAAGAACCTTAGTCGTGAGAGGAGTCGCCAACCACTTTTTCACCCCTGTCATATACCTACACGTTCGAGCACGGCGGACTGGATCTAGCCTCTCGAGCTCCCCCACTACCACATTCCTGGCGGACTGGGTCCAGCCGTTTGTGCGTCCTTCAATTTCCCTCGAACTAGGCGGACTGGGTCTAGCCGTTCGAGTTCCCTCACCTACCACAATCTTGGCGGACTAGGTCTAGCCGTTTGTGAAGTCTCCAATTTTCCTCGAACTAGGCGGACTGGGTCCAGCCGTTCGACCTACCGTACCCACCCACAATCTTGGCGGACTTGGTCCAGCCGTTTGCGTGTGCGTACTCCAATTCACGGCCCAGGCGGACTAGGTCCAGCCGACCGGGGATCCCATCCCGACATTCTCTCTCTGACGACGGAACGACGTAACTCGTCCTACGTCGCAACGAACCGTAAACATCGAAATAAATTCGCACGCGTAAAAACGTAACGTCTTCGCGGACCCCGCGTGAGACGTAACAAATTGGTGACAGCTCGGTGGGATTTGAATTGCTCAACGAAGCACCCACAATTGCCGCAATTCATATAATTTTCCGCTCACACGATGTCTCAGCATTCAGAGCGAAGCAACAGCGTACTAGAGGAACCGATTCCTCCTGTCGAGGATCCAACGAGGGAGATTACCCTGTTGGAACAATTTAAAGAGATGCTACTCAAGCACCAAGAACTACTCGCCAAGCACAATGTACCTGTTCCAGTTCCCGAGGTCAAACTTGAACCTGCGTCGAATCTCACTGTCATCGAGGGGATGGCTAAACAATTAAGAAAGATGCAGTCAATTATCGAAAAACTGGGAGGCCCAGCAAACTCCCACGTATCCGATCACACCTCGACGTCTGAAACCCCGAACCCACTGCATAAAATCGTGGAAAAGACGGATTATTATTCATCCCGCGAGTATGGACGAATTACACTGAAAGACGCAGTAGAAACCGTTCCCCACTTCGATGGAGGAAACATTACAGTTTTTCAATTCGCACGAGCATGCAAGCGGGCTCGCGAACTGCTACCCGCCAAAGCGGAACCAAATCTAGCAAAACTCCTGCGCAACAGACTCAAGGGACATGCGGCCCTGGCTGTCGAAGATCAAACACATAATTCCGTAGACGAGCTAATAAACCGGCTAAGATACGTCTTCGCCCCCTCGAAAACTCCTAACCATTACCGCGGCGAACTAGCGAACATCATAAAAGAGCCCAGAGAACACATCCTCGACTACATAACGCGAGCCAAAGACTTGAATTCCGCTATTGTCGACGGCGAAAGGGAGCGTTATGGAAGTTTGACCGACAAACATGTCAGCGATATAGACGACCTTACTCTGGACTCCTTCCTGGACGGGTTACCTCCCGACATGAGAACCCGAATCCGACACGAAGGCTGTTTCGGCTTAGCCGAAACCTTCGATTCCGCAATCCAGATAACTAAAGAAATGGAAAGAGATGAGCGAAGATTTTCGACGACTCCACGAACGTCACAGCTCACATGTCAAATTTGTCTAAGGCCGGGGCATGAGGCCCGTACCTGCCGCAACCATGGACAATACCGCGGTCCCTCCCAGGATGCTCGAGGTCAAATCACTCGTTGGCCAGATCCGCCACGTCGCGCCGCCAACAACGACGCGACCAGCACACCTACAAGTCGTCTAATGGATCTAAAGATCTGTACATACTGCAAAATCCCGGGCCACCTAATCTCCGAGTGTAGGAAACGAGCCTACAATAATCAACGGTTCCAGGGAAACGAGAACCGCCCACGAGAACCCCCGAGCGCGCCTCGTGGAGCACCCCCACAGCAGACGCGCTCCGCACTTCCGATAATCGCGGAACGAGAAGACCAGGACAAGCACGAATGTGTACAGTCCAATTAAAACCGGCTCGACTCGTACCTGCAGTCATGCTACATTCTGTCGACCTAAACGAAGCAACAGAAGCTATGGTCGACACAGGATCGGAAATCAATATAATTAAACAAAAATCATTGGTCGAACCCGAGTTAATCAATACCCAAGAAAGGGTGATTATTACAGGTATTACCAACCACACCATCACCACCCTTGGCACGTTCGAATTGAACATTTTCAATCACAAGGTGATATTTCATGTCGTCACCGACGATCTACCAATTCCCCAAAATAGCATAATTGGCTCAGAATTTTTTCGAAACCAATCCGTCGACATTGTCTATTCGGAAAGTTGCCTCCGTTTCCACGGTACCACCATACCATTCCTTAATCGTGAACCGATCACGCTACCTGCTAGATCGAAAACGGTCATCCCCATACACATCCTGAATCCAAATCTTGGCGAAGGCTACGTGCCGCGTCAAAACCTCGGCGAAGGAGTCCATTTAGGACACGCCATAATTAAATCAAAGCAAGGAAAAGCTTATCTCCCCGCAGTCAATACAACCAATCAAAGTATTGTACTGCAAGAACCCAACATCGAACTCGAGGAGTTCGAAGAACCCTCACTAATTCCTCTTTCGCATACCCCTTCTATTTCTCCCACCACAGTGCACCCACCTACTAAATCTTTACTAAATCCAGGTGCGCTGTGCGTCCAATCTCAACCCCCTCCAAAAGCATGCGAATCCAATTCTACACTCCCACCTCGCATGTCGGAGTCCCCTTCTAAAGAGTCCAAGCTGATTCTACCTACCCCCAAAACCTGCGAAAAGGAATCCTCTGAGGCCACTTCGAATTCTAATTCATTATTCCCTTGCCATCATATTCGTCAACATGCGAAACCTCTAATATCCCCCGATACAAATCCCCGTGGAAACGACCGTATAACCGCAATCATGCAACATCTAAATACGGAGCACTTGAACCCCGAAGAAAGAAACAGTGTCGGAAATCTTGTTGATCAATACAACACGATATTTCATTTACCCGAAAGCCAACTCGGCCACACCGACGCAATAACGCATCGAATTACGACAACAGATGATCGTCCTATAAACGTGAAACAATATCGTTTCCCACCAATTCACAAAGAGGAGATTAACAAACAAGTAAACGAACTGCTCGACAACGATATCATACAACCATCGATATCTCCCTACAATTCTCCTATCTGGATCGTCCCCAAAAAACCAGGACCAGATGGACAAAAGAAACGGCGAATGGTAATCGATTACCGATTATTAAATTTCAAAAAAAAAAAAAAGGGTGCAAACAAATGTTCATTTAATTTATTTTTATTTTTATTTTCTTGACAATCCCCATTTTTCGGACACACGCCACATACAATTATTATTTTCTATTTTGGCGTCCGACTCAACACGAACTATATATTTTGTTTTACTCTTATTTCCCACCTTCCCTCCACTTTCAAAAAAAAAAAAAAGTGTAAAATTTATTTTTCTACGAAAAAGAAAATTTTTCCTTTTTTTTTCCCCGAGGGGTGACGTGTGACGTTCGTCACCACAGTCCGTCCTGCTCTTGCAAGCCCAGGCCGTTCCTGTGGTATATTTTTAAGGGGCCTGCCCCTCATTCATACGCCACTATTTCAAATCTCACAAGAATAAAGTTTCAAGGGACCGTTTCCCTATTGATACGGTCCGTTCCAGTCTAGTGAACCTACTACGTCGCAACCCCCACCAGAAGTCGAAATCATCGAGACAGCGGATCAAATCGATCATTAGTAGTCGACAGTCCGAACCGACAACACCATTCCTGCACCTGAATTATCTCACGAAATACGATAAAGACATAGTCTGAGAACAGAATTATTTCACGAAATACGATAAGGACATAGTCTGAGAACAGAATTATTTCACGAAATACGATAAGAACATAGTCTGAGAACTGAATTATTTCACGAAATACGATAAAGGACATAGTCTCAGAACAGAATTATTTCACGAAATACGATAAGGACATAGTCTCAGAACAGAATTATTTCACAAAATACGATAAAGGACTTAGACGCAGGAACGTCGATCCACCTCCAGTGATCCACTACCCCTTCCACTGGAACAACTTGACATGTGATTGGGACTACCCCCTTCCACCAACGTTGGACTATAAGGGAAGCAGCTGGACACCTACGAAGTCAGTTGAATTCAGGAATCAGTCGAAAGCAGTTGAACTCAGGAATCAGTCGAAAGCAGTTGAACTCAGGGATCAGTCGAAACCAGTTGAACTCAGGGATCAGTCGAAACCAGTTGAAGTCAGAAGTCGAAGTCAGTCGAAGTCAGGAGTCAGTCGAAGTCAGGAGTCAGTCGAAGTCACGAGTCAGCTGAAGTCTGAAGTCAGAATTCTCCGGTGCACCATCCAGTGCAACGACTGTTCGCGTTCACTTTCCTCAATCCAACCTTTTAACCATTTACCTACTTCCATCATTCTCGATGATGAAACCGAGAGCACTTTGAACTATTTGTAGTTCTGGAACTCAAACTGAGAGGATACACCACCTCCTTCCTAATCCCCTTATACGTCGATATTGCTGCGTGCGGACCAGCACAGAATAAATTCATTTGCGTGTGCGAACGTGCGTGTATCAAGAACCTTAGTCGTGAGAGGAGTCGCCAACCACTTTTTCACCCCTGTCATATACCTACACGTTCGAGCACGGCGGACTGGATCTAGCCTCTCGAGCTCCCCCACTACCACATTCCTGGCGGACTGGGTCCAGCCGTTTGTGCGTCCTTCAATTTCCCTCGAACTAGGCGGACTGGGTCTAGCCGTTCGAGTTCCCTCACCTACCACAATCTTGGCGGACTAGGTCTAGCCGTTTGTGAAGTCTCCAATTTTCCTCGAACTAGGCGGACTGGGTCCAGCCGTTCGACCTACCGTACCCACCCACAATCTTGGCGGACTTGGTCCAGCCGTTTGCGTGTGCGTACTCCAATTCACGGCCCAGGCGGACTAGGTCCAGCCGACCGGGGATCCCATCCCGACATTCTCTCTCTGACGACGGAACGACGTAACTCGTCCTACGTCGCAACGAACCGTAAACATCGAAATAAATTCGCACGCGTAAAAACGTAACGTCTTCGCGGACCCCGCGTGAGACGTAACAATTATATGGTATTTTCAATGATACACTGCTTATTACTTTATATTATAAGGTATTTTCAATGACAGACTGCATATTACGATATATTATATGGTATTTTCAATGATACACTGCATATTACGTTATATTATAAGGTATTTTCAATGATACACTGCATATTACGTTATATTATAAGGTATTTTCAATGATACACTGCATATTACGATGTATTATAAGGTATTTTCAATGATACACTGCATATTACATTACATTGTAAGGTATTTTCAATGATACACTGCATATTACGTAATATTATAATGTATTTTCAATGATACACTGCATACTAAGTTATATTATAAGGTATTTTCAATGATACACTGCATATTACATTACATTATAAGGTATTTTCAATGATAGACTGCATATTACATTATATTATAAGGTATTTTCAATGATACATTGCATATTACGTAATATTATAATGTATTTTCAATGATACATTGCATACTAAGTTATATTATGAGGTATTTTCAATGATACACTGCATATTACGATGTATTATAAGGTATTTTCAATGATAGACTGCATATTACGTTATATTATAAGGTATTTTCAATGATACACTGCATATTACGATGTATTATAAGGTATTTTCAATGATACACTGCATATTACATTACATTATAAGGTAGTTTCAATGATATACTGCATATTACGTTATATTATAAGGTATTTTCAATGATACACTGCTTATTACGTTATATTATGAGGTATTTTCAATGATACACTGCATATTACGTTATATTATAAGGTATTTTCAATGATACACTGCATATTACGTTATATTATGACGTATTTTCAATGATACACTGCATATTTCGATGTATTATAAGGTATATTCAATGATACACTGCATATTACGTTATATTATAGGGTATTTTCAATGATAGACTGCATATTACTATATATTATAAGATATTTTCAATGGTAGACAGCATATTACATTACATTATAAGGTATTTTCAGTGATACACTGCATATTACGTTATATTATGAGGTATTATCAATGATACACTGCATATTACGATGTATTATAAGGTATTTTCAATGATACACTGCATATTACATTACATTGTAAGGTTTTTTCAATGATACACTGCATATTACGTAATATTATAATGTATTTTCAATGATACAGTGCATACTAAGTTATATTATAAGGTATTTTCAATGATACACTGCATATTACATTACATTATAATGTATTTTCAATGATAGACTGCATATTACATTATATTATAAGGTATTTTCAATGATACATTGCATATTACGTAATATTATAATGTATTTTCAATGATACATTGCATACTAAGTTATATTATGAGGTATTTTCAATGATACACTGCATATTACGATGTATTATAAGGTATTTTCAATGATACACTGCATATTACGTTATATTATAAGGTATTTTCAATGATACACTGCATATTACGTTATACTATAAGGTATTTTCAATGATACACTGCATATTACCTTATATTATAAGGTATTTTCAATGATTGACTTCATATTGCTATATATTGTAAGGTATTTTCAATGACAGACTGCATATTACGATATATTATATGGTATTTTCAATGATACACTGCATATTACGTTATATTATAAGGTATTTTCAATGATACACTGCATATTACGTTATATTATAAGGTATTTTCAATGATACACTGCTTATTACGTTATATTATGAGGTATTTTCAATGATACACTGCATATTACGATGTATTATAAGGTATTTTCAATGGTACACTGCATATTACGTGATATTATAAGGTATTTTCAATGATACACTCCATATTATGTTATATTATAAGGTATTTTCAATGATACACAGCATACTAAGTTATTTTATAAGTTATTTTCAATGATACACTGCATATTACCATATATTATAAGGTATTTTCAATGATTGACTGCATATTGCTATATATTATAAGATATTTTCAATGATAGACAGCATATTACATTACATTATAAGGTATTTTCAATGATACACTGCATATTACGTTATATTATGAGGTATTTTCAATGATACACTGCATATTACGATGTATTATAAGGTATTTTCAATGATACACTGCATATTACGTTATATTATAAGGTATTTTCAATGATACACTGCATATTACCATATATTATAAGGTATTTTCAATGATTAACTGCATATTGCTATATATTATAAGATATTTTCAATGATACACTGCATATTACGTTATATTATAAGGTATTTTCAATGATACACTGCATATTACATTACGTTATAAGGTATTTTCAATGATACACAGCATATTGCGTAATATTATAAGGTATTTTTAATGATACACTGCTTATTACGTTATATTATAAGGTATTTTCAATGATAGACTGCATATTATGTAATATTATATGGTATTTTCAATGATAGACTGCATATTACGTAATATTATATGGTATTTTCAATGATACACTGCTTATTACTTTATATTATAAGGTATTGTCAATGACAGACTGCATATTACGATATATTATATGGTATTTTCAATGATACACTGCATATTACGTTATATTATAAGGTATTTTCAATGATACACTGCATATTACGTTATATTATAAGGTATTTTCAATGATACACTGCATATTACGTTATATTATAAGGTATTTTCAATGATACACTGCATATTACGTTATATTATAAGGTATTTTCAATGATACACTGCTTATTACGTTATATTATGAGGTATTTTCAATGATACACTGCATATTACGTGATATTATAAGGTATTTTCAATAATACACTGCATATTATGTTATATTATAAGGTAGTTTCACTGATACTCTGCATAGTACGTTATATTATAAGGTATTTTCAGTGATAGACTGCATATTACATTATATTATAAGGTATTTTCAATGATACATTGCATATTACGTAATATTATAATGTATTTTCAATGATACATTGCATACTAAGTTATATTATGAGGTATTTTCAATGATACACTGCATATTACGATGTATTATAAGGTATTATCAATGATACACTGCATATTACGTTATATTATAAGGTATTTTCAATGATACACTGCATATTACGTTATACTATAAGGTATTTTCAATGATACACTGCATATTACCTTATATTATAAGGTATTTTCAATGATTGACTTCATATTGCTATATATTGTAAGGTATTTTCAATGACAGACTGCATATTACGATATATTATATGGTATTTTCAATGATACACTGCATATTACGTTATATTATAAGGTATTTTCGATGATACACTGCATATTACGTTATATTATAAGGTATTTTCAATGATACACTGCTTATTACGTTATATTATGAGGTATTTTCAATGATACACTGCATATTACGATGTATTATAAGGTATTTTCAATGATACACTGCATATTACGTTATATTATAATGTATTTTCAATGATACATTGCATACTAAGTTATATTATGAGGTATTTTCAATGATACACTGCATATTACGATGTATTATAAGGTATTTTCAATGATACACTGCATATTACGTTATATTATAAGGTATTTTCAATGATACACTGCATATTACGTTATACTATAAGTTATTTTCAATGATACACTGCATATTACGTTATATTATGAGGTATTTTCAACGATACACTGCATATTACGATGTATTATAAGGTATTTTCAATGATACACTGCATATTACGTTATATTATAAGGTATTTTCAATGATACACTGCATATTACGTTATATTATAAGGTATTTTCAATGATACACTGATTATTACATTACATTATAAGGTATTTTCAATGATAGACTGCATATTACTATATATTATAAGATATTTTCAATGATAGACTGCATATTACATTACATTATAAGGTATTTTCAATGATACACTGCATATTACGATGTATTATAAGGTATTTTCAATGATACACTGCATGTTACGTTATATTATAAGGTATTTTCAATGATACACTGCATATTACCATATATTATAAGGTATTTTCAATGATTGACTGCATATTGCTATATATTATAAGATATTTTCAATGATACACTGCATATTACGATGTATTATAAGGTATTTTCAATGATACACTGCATATTACGTTATATTATAAGGTATTTTCAATGATACACTGCATATTACGTTATATTATAAGATATTTTCAATGATAGACTGCATATTACGTTATATTATGAGGTATTTTCAATGATACACTGCATATTACGATATATTATAATGTATTTTCAATGATACACTGCATATTACATTACATTATAAGATATTTTCAATGATAGACTGCATATTACATTATATTATAAGGTATTTTCAATGATAGACTGCATATTACATTACATTATAAGGTATTTTAAATGATAGACTGCATATTACATTACATTATAAGGTAGTTTCAATGATACACTGCATATTACGTTATATTATAAGGTATTTTCAATGATACACTGATTATTACATTACATTATAAGGTATTTTCAATGATACACTGCATATTACATTACATTATAAGGTATTTTCAATGATACACTGCATATTGCGTAATATTATATGGTATTTTCAATGATACACTGCTTATTACGTTATATTATAAGGTATTTTCAATGATTTACTGCATATTACCTTATATTATAAGGTATTTTCAATGATACACTGCATATTACGATGTATTATAAGGTATTTTCAAAGATACACTGCATATTACATTACATTATAAGATATTTTCAATGATAGACTGCATATTACATTACATTATAAGGTATTTTCAATGATACACTGCATATTACGTTATATTATAAGGTATTTTCAATGATACACTGCATATTACGTTATATTATAGGGTATTTTCAATGATAGACTGCATATTACTATATATTATAAGATATTTTCAATGATAGACTGCATATTACATTACATTATAAGGTATTTTCAATGATACACAGCATACTAAGTTATTTTATAAGTTATTTTCAATGATACACTGCATATTACCATATATTATAAGGTATTTTCAATGATTGACTGCATGTTGCTATATATTATAAGATATTTTCAATGATAGACTGCATATTACATTATATTATAAGGTATTTTCAATGATACACTGCATATTACGTAATATTATAATGTATTTTCAATGATACACTGCATACTAAGTTATATTATAAGGTATTTTCAATGATACACTGCATATTACGTTATATTATGAGGTATTTTCAATGATACACTGCATATTACGATGTATTATAAGGTATTTTCAATGATACACTGCATATTACGTTATATTATAAGGTATTTTCAATGATACACTGCATATTACGTTATATTATAAGGTATTTTCAATGATACACTGATTATTACATTACATTATAAGGTATTTTCAATGATAGACTGCATATTACTATATATTATAAGATATTTTCAATGATAGACTGCATATTACATTACATTATAAGGTATTTTCAATGATACACTGCATATTACGATGTATTATAAGGTATTTTCAATGATACACTGCATATTACGTTATATTATAAGGTATTTTCAATGATACACTGCATATTACCATATATTATAAGGTATTTTCAATGATTGACTGCATATTGCTATATATTATAAGATATTTTCAATGATACACTGCATATTACGATGTATTATAAGGTATTTTCAATGATACACTGCATATTACGTTATATTATAAGGTATTTTCAATGATACACTGCATATTACGTTATATTATAAGATATTTTCAATGATAGACTGCATATTACGTTATATTATGAGGTATTTTCAATGATACACTGCATATTACGATATATTATAATGTATTTTCAATGATACACTGCATATTACATTACATTATAAGATATTTTCAATGATAGACTGCATATTACATTATATTATAAGGTATTTTCAATGATAGACTGCATATTACATTACATTATAAGGTATTTTTCAATGATAGACTGCATATTACATTACATTATAAGGTAGTTTCAATGATACACTGCATATTACGTTATATTATAAGGTATTTTCAATGATACACTGATTATTACATTACATTATAAGGTATTTTCAATGATACACTGCATATTACATTACATTATAAGGTATTTTCAATGATACACTGCATATTGCGTAATATTATAAGGTATTTTCAATGATACACTGCTTATTACGTTATATTATAAGGTATTTTCAATGATTTACTGCATATTACCTTATATTATAAGGTATTTTCAATGATACACTGCATATTACGATGTATTATAAGGTATTTTCAATGATTACACTGCATATTACATTACATTATAAGATATTTTCAATGATAGACTGCATATTACATTACATTATAAGGTATTTTCAATGATACACTGCATATTACGTTATATTATAAGGTATTTTCAATGATACACTGCATATTACGTTATATTATAGGGTATTTTCAATGATAGACTGCATATTACTATATATTATAAGATATTTTCAATGATAGACTGCATATTACATTATATTATAAGGTATTTTCAATGATACACAGCATACTAAGTTATTTTATAAGTTATTTTCAATGATACACTGCATATTACCATATATTATAAGGTATTTTCAATGATTGACTGCATATTGCTATATATTATAAGATATTTTCAATGATAGACTGCATATTACATTATATTGTAAGGTATTTTCAATGATACACTGCATATTACGTAATATTATAATGTATTTTCAATGATACACTGCATACTAAGTTATATTATAAGGTATTTTCAATGATACACTGCATATTACGTTATATTATGAGGTATTTTCAATGATACACTGCATATTACGATGTATTATAAGGTATTTTCAATGATACACTGCATATTACGTTATATTATAAGGTATTTTCAATGATACACTGCATATTACGTTATATTATAAGGTATTTTCAATGATACACTGCATATTACGTTATATTATAAGGTATTTTCAATGATACACAGCATACTAAGTTATTTTATAAGTTATTTTCAATGATACACTGCATATTACCATATATTATAAGGTATTTTCAATGATTGACTGCATATTACATTACATTATAAGGTATTTTCAATGATAGACTGCATATTACATTATATTATAAGGTATTTTCAATGATAGACTGCATATTACATTACATTATAAGGTATTTTAAATGATAGACTGCATATTACATTACATTATAAGGTAGTTTCAATGATACACTGCATATTATCGTTTATATTATAAGGTATTTTCAATGATACACTGCATATTACATTACATTATAAGGTATTTTCAATGATACACTGCATATTACATTACATTATAAGGTATTTTCAATGATACACTGCATATTACATTATTTTATAAGGTATTTTCAATGATACACTGATTACATTATTTCATAAGATATTTTCATTGATACACTGCATATTACAATATATTATAAGGTATTTTCAATGATACACTGCATATTACATTACTTTATAAAGTATTTTCATTGATAGACTGCATATTACGTTATATTATAAGGTATTTTCAATTATACACTGCATATTACATTATATTATAAGGTATTTTCAACGATACACTGCATATTACATTACTTTATAAGGTATTTTCAATGATAGACTGCATATTACGTTATATTATAAGGTATTTTCAATGATACACTGCATATTACATTACGTTATAAGGTATTTTCAATGATACACAGCATATTGCGTAATATTATAAGATATTTTCAATGATACACTGCTTATTACTTTATATTATAAGGTATTTTCAATGACAGACTGCATATTACGATATATTATATGGTATTTTCAATGATACACTGCATATTACGTTATATTATAAGGTATTTTCAATGATACACTGCATATTACGTAATATTATAAGGTATTTTCAATGATACACTGCATATTACGATGTATTGTAAGGTATTTTCAATGATACAGTGCATATTACATTACATTATAAGGTATTTTCAATGATAGACTGCATATTACATTATATTATAAGGTATTTTCAATGATACATTGCATATTACGTAATATTATAATGTATTTTCAATGATACATTGCCATACTAAGTTATATTATGAGGTATTTTCAATGATACACTGCATATTACGATGTATTATAAGGTATTTTCAATGATAGACTGCATATTACGTTATATTATAAGGTATTTTCAATGATACACTGCATATTACGATGTATTATAAGGTATTTCAATGATACACTGCATATTACATTACATTATAAGGTAGTTTCAATGATACACTGCATATTACGTTATATTATAAGGTATTTTCAATGATACACTGCTTATTACGTTATATTATGAGGTATTTTCAATGATACACTGCATATTACGTTATATTATAAGGTATTTTCAATGATACACTGCATATTACGTTATATTATAAGGTATTTTCAATGATACACTGCTTATTACGTTATATTATGAGGTATTTTCAATGATACACTGCATATTACGTGATATTATAAGGTATTTTCAATGATACACTGCATATTATGTTATATTATAAGGTAGTTTCAATGATACTCTGCATAGTACGTTATATTATAAGGTATTTTCAGTGATACACTGCATATTACGTTATATTATGACGTATTTTCAATGATACACTGCATATTTCGATGTATTATAAGGTATATTCAATGATACACTGCATATTACGTTATATTATAGGGTATTTTCAATGATAGACTGCATATTACTATATATTATAAGATATTTTCAATGGTAGACAGCATATTACATTACATTATAAGGTATTTTCAGTGATACACTGCATATTACGTTATATTATGAGGTATTATCAATGATACACTGCATATTACGATGTATTATAAGGTATTTTCAATGATACACTGCATATTACATTACATTGTAAGGTATTTTCAATGATACACTGCATATTACGTAATATTATAATGTATTTTCAATGATACAGTGCATACTAAGTTATATTATAAGGTATTTTCAATGATACACTGCATATTACATTACATTATAATGTATTTTCAATGATAGACTGCATATTACATTATATTATAAGGTATTTTCAATGATACATTGCATATTACGTAATATTATAATGTATTTTCAATGATACATTGCATACTAAGTTATATTATGAGGTATTTTCAATGATACACTGCATATTACGATGTATTATAAGGTATTTTCAATGATACACTGCATATTACGTTATATTATAAGATATTTTCAATGATAGACTGCATATTACGTTATATTATGAGGTATTTTCAATGATACACTGCATATTACGATATATTATAATGTATTTTCAATGATACACTGCATATTACATTACATTATAAGATATTTTCAATGATAGACTGCATATTACATTATATTATAAGGTATTTTCAATGATAGACTGCATATTACATTACATTATAAGGTATTTTAAATGATAGACTGCATATTACATTACATTATAAGGTAGTTTCAATGATACACTGCATATTACGTTATATTATAAGGTATTTTCAATGATACACTGCATATTACATTACATTATAAGGTATTTTCAATGATACACTGCATATTACATTACATTATAAGGTATTTTCAATGATACACTGCATATTACATTATTTTATAAGGTATTTTCAATGATACACTGATTACATTATTTCATAAGATATTTTCAATGATACACTGCATATTACAATATATTATAAGGTATTTTCAATGATACACTGCATATTACATTACTTTATAAAGTATTTTCATTGATAGACTGCATATTACGTTATATTATAAGGTATTTTCAATTATACACTGCATATTACTTTATATTATAAGGTATTTTCAATGATACACTGCATATTACATTACTTTATAAGGTATTTTCAATGATAGACTGCATATTACGTTATATTATAAGGTATTTTCAATGATACACTGCATATTACATTACGTTATAAGGTATTTTCAATGATACACAGCATATTGCGTAATATTATAAGATATTTTCAATGATACACTGCTTATTACTTTATATTATAAGGTATTTTCAATGACAGACTGCATATTACGATATATTATATGGTATTTTCAATGATACACTGCATATTACGTTATATTATAAGGTATTTTCAATGATACACTGCATATTACGTAATATTATAAGGTATTTTCAATGATACACTGCATATTACGATGTATTGTAAGGTATTTTCAATGATACAGTGCATATTACATTACATTATAAGGTATTTTCAATGATAGACTGCATATTACATTATATTATAAGGTATTTTCAATGATACATTGCATATTACGTAATATTATAATGTATTTTCAATGATACATTGCATACTAAGTTATATTATGAGGTATTTTCAATGATACACTGCATATTACGATGTATTATAAGGTATTTTCAATGATAGACTGCATATTACGTTATATTATAAGGTATTTTCAATGATACACTGCATATTACGATGTATTATAAGGTATTTTCAATGATACACTGCATATTACATTACATTATAAGGTAGTTTCAATGATATACTGCATATTACGTTATATTATAAGGTATTTTCAATGATACACTGCTTATTACGTTATATTATGAGGTATTTTCAATGATACACTGCATATTACGTTATATTATAAGGTATTTTCAATGATACACTGCATATTACGTTATATTATAAGGTATTTTCAATGATACACTGCTTATTACGTTATATTATGAGGTATTTTCAATGATACACTGCATATTACGTGATATTATAAGGTATTTTCAATGATACACTGCATATTATGTTATATTATAAGGTAGTTTCAATGATACTCTGCATAGTACGTTATATTATAAGGTATTTTCAGTGATACACTGCATATTACGTTATATTATTGACGTATTTTCAATGATACACTGCATATTACGATGTATTATAAGGTATTTTCAATGATACACTGCATATTACGTTATATTATAGGGTATTTTCAATGATAGACTGCATATTACTATATATTATAAGATATTTTCAATGGTAGACAGCATATTACATTACATTATAAGGTATTTTCAGTGATACACTGCATATTACGTTATATTATGAGGTATTTTCAATGATACACTGCATATTACGATGTATTATAAGGTATTTCAATGATACACTGCATATTACATTACATTGTAAGGTATTTTCAATGATACACTGCATATTACGTAATATTATAATGTATTTTCAATGATACAGTGCATACTAAGTTATATTATAAGGTATTTTCAATGATACACTGCATATTACATTACATTATAATGTATTTTCAATGATAGACTGCATATTACATTATATTATAGGTATTTTCAATGATACATTGCATATTACGTAATATTATAATGTATTTTCAATGATACATTGCATACTAAGTTATATTATGAGGTATTTTCAATGATACACTGCATATTACGATGTATTATAAGGTATTTTCAATGATACACTGCATATTACGTTATATTATAAAGATATTTTCAATGATAGACTGCATATTACGTTATATTATAAGGTATTTTCAATGATACACTGCATATTACGTTATATTATAATGTATTTTCAATGATACACTGCATATTACATTACATTATAAGATATTTTCAATGATAGACTGCATATTACATTATATTATAAGGTATTTTCAATGATAGACTGCATATTACATTACATTATAAGGTATTTTAAATGATAGACTGCATATTACATTACATTATAAGGTAGTTTCAATGATACACTGCATATTACGTTATATTATAAGGTATTTTCAATGATACACTGATTATTACATTACATTATAAGGTATTTTCAATGATACACTGCATATTACATTACATTATAAGGTATTATCAATGATACACTGCATATTGCGTAATATTATATGGTATTTTCAATGATACACTGCTTATTACGTTATATTATAAGGTATTTTCAATGATTTACTGCATATTACCTTATATTATAAGGTATTTTCAATGATACACTGCATATTACGATGTATTATAAGGTATTTTCAATGATACACTGCATATTACATTACATTATAAGATATTTTCAATGATAGACTGCATATTACATTACATTATAAGGTATTTTCAATGATACACTGCATATTACGTTATATTATAAGGTATTTTCAATGATACACTGCATATTACGTTATATTATAGGGTATTTTCAATGATAGACTGCATATTACTATATATTATAAGATACTTTCAATGATAGACTGCATATTACATTACATTATAAGGTATTTTCAATGATACACAGCATACTAAGTTATTTTATAAGTTATTTTCAATGATACACTGCATATTACCATATATTATAAGGTATTTTCAATGATTGACTGCATATTGCTATATATTATAAGATATTTTCAATGATAGACTGCATATTACATTATATTGTAAGGTATTTTCAATGATACACTGCATATTACGTAATATTATAATGTATTTTCAATGATACACTGCATACTAAGTTATATTATAAGGTATTTTCAATGATACACTGCATATTACGTTATATTATAAGGTATTTTCAATGATACACTGCATATTACGATGTATTATAAGGTATTTT